>PKMM01021417.1:78721-132232 GCA_002933915.1 Eutrema heterophyllum
GTTTTATAACCATTAGTGTTACATACTACTAAGGAAAACCTTTGAAAACCAAACAGAACAAGTCGTTTTCCATTTTCTAACAATCGATCGATGCACGAGATCAAGCTTTCATAAGAACACATATAACATATAAGGACAGTTACGAGTTTGATTAGGGTTTCAATTAAAAAGTTAAAAATGTTTGATTCTTAAAAAAATTTCACAGAAAATAGGTTTAATTTCTTACTTATAGATCTATCAAGATCTAGCATGTATAAAATCCGGCTAATTTGAGGGTTATTACCCTAAACCGTCGGAAATCCCTCGGAAATTTCCGAGGGATTTCCGACGGTTTAGGATTTTAGTCGAGGGAAATTCTAAACTCCCGGTTAAAACTTACACCGGGAGTTTAGAATTTCCTTCGGCTAAAATCCTAAACCGTCGGAAATCTCTCGGATTATTCCGACGGTATTCCGAGGGAAATCAAGCCGTCGGAATATTCGACCGATTTCCGATCATTTTTAGTCCGTCGAAATAACTTCGGAAATCTCTCGATATCCCGTCGGAAATTTCTGACGGTGTAAAACCCGTCGAAAACACCGTCGGAAATGCGCTTGTTTTCTTGTAGTGTTAATTGCTTTCATCGATTAGTATATCAAAGAAATATGTCAAAAAATATAAATTATATCCCAATGTTTTATCGAAGTAATATAATAAGGAAATAATGTAATTCATGACGACTTGACGAGAAATACAACGTGAAGTGAAGTGGACCATCATAACTGTCACAAGTCACAACTGTCTCTTTTATCGTACAAATCAACCACCATTGTAAACCTGGTAAGGAACTGGATGGGCCACGTGCAACAGCTAACAATGGAGACATGCACAACTTGCAAATGGAAAGACAAAGAGAAGTACTTAATATGTGGCTGCAGATCCTTCCCTTAATTTAGAGTGGCCTAAAGCACGTTTGAAAATATGTGGTCTTCTAGAGAGAAGGGGGCTTTTCAGTGTCGACACGTCAGTCTCCTTATTAATTCTACAAAAAATAAATTATTTATTAAATTAATTAATAACACAAAATGAAAAAAATGGAAAATAAATGACTAAAAGCGTGTTTCGTGGCTTTCTCCGCGACGTCGCCGCCGGGAAACCCATCCGAATTGGCGGTGAGCACGGAGCGGCGAGGACGGTGAACACAGAACCGCCGGTGAGCATCGGAGCGGCGCATCGAACCGGCGGTGAGCATCAGAACTAGATCTGAAAAAAAAGAGTTATATCTGAAGCAGATGTGGAGGAGAAGAAGAGAAGGAAGGAGACGACGTGGAGAAGAAGAAGCGGAGGAAGGAGCGGCGAGGAAGGAGCGGTGAGGACAGGAGCGGTGAGCACAGAACCGGCGGTGAACGGTGAGCACAGAACTCACCGCGACGCGTCGATTCAACCACTCATCTTGCGTCGTCGAGTGCGGAGGAATGCCAGGGAGCGGAGGAGAAGATGTTGTTGACGGCGGTGAGATTTGAAAATAAGGGGATTAGATCTGAAGAAGAAGAGGGAGAAAAGGAGGAAAGAGATAAGATAAGCAAATTGTTTAAGAGAAAAAAAGAGAAGATTTATGTCCGTTAGATTTAATCTTATCAACGGTGGATGATAAAATAAATTGTGATCCTCGTCTTAATGTAGTAACCAATGAGAAGTCAGTCTCTTTTTAAACGGTTATTTGTATATTATTTGTTAGTGTTATTTGTATATTATTTGTAAGTGTTGGATTTTTTTGTATATTATTTGATGTTTATTACATAGTCGGAAATAAACTATTGAATATAGCAGCCCGACTTAATTGAATATTATAAAGTAAAGTTTTCAACAGCTGAACAAAATCAAAGAAAAAAAAATGTCATGAAACAAAACAAACAAATAAAAATACATAATTAAAAAAACATATAACTACAAAATAATTTAAAATTAAAATATCCGCGCTAATCACCTAGGTTATATAAAGGGATAAGGAATTGTTTCTATTATCGCCTAAAAAATAAGTGTATAAGAAAAAGGAAACTGCACAAGAAAAGAGGTACACACAGGGACAAAAAAAAAATGTTTGCCGAAAAAGAGGGGAAAAGATGAACGAGGAGGGTATTCAAACGAAGGAATGCTGGCTCAAAGTCAATTTGGTTAACCATTTTACCAAACCAACTTTTTATGAAATGTGGCCCTTAAATTTTAAATATATTTGGTGGCTTGAAGCAAATGCTTCACCTGCTTTATAGAAGGGACGAGATGATTTCTTTCTAATTAATGACATAAAAACAAGGTTTCGCTGCATTATGCATAAATCTCGATTATTTGTTTGGTTTACCTGATATAGTAGTTTTTTTGGTTCTAAATGAAACTATAACTTTTTCATAATTTAAACAAGATTCATTTTTTCTACATGTAAACGTCAGACGCATATGAAAATAGAAATGATAAAACAATTACACCTTCTCTATCGCTATATGAGTACCATCTTTAGGAAATTCAATTATGGTTTTCTTTAACCCAACTCTTTGTTTATGCAGCAAGTTCCAAGATCCCCAAGTAGCTCTTGGTCCAGTGGCCTGTCAAATCCCTCCAAAAGAGTGAGGAATCTGGTCCCCTGAGTTTGAGGCTATTTGGGAGGGGTGGTGGTTCTTATTTAAGAAGAACCTGGAAAAGGCTGGCCCCGGTAAGGGAGATTATGGGTCTTGGTTCTCAAACGCATAGGTTGTTTCTTAATATACCCGATATCGATATATAGATTTATTTCTTGGACTTCTGAAGTTCTGATATATTACTTAAGCAAACTAACAACGATTATATTTGTTGATGTTTTCCTCGTCGCATACAACCTCCAAGCTGAGATGTCATATACGAAGAGAAAAAAGAGCTTTTGCGAGTTATTCATGTCGCGATGTGAGAAATTAACGTGTCGCATTTTATCAGTCTTGAGTCTTTGTTTTCTTTTTTTTATTTCGTGTCTTTTATCGAATCAAGCCTGCTTTTAGAGTATTTTAGTCCCCTATTGAGTCATTTCACGTTGCAGATTTGTGACATTAACTATATTACACCGTACTCGTTTAGAAGCAATAAGCTGGTAAGTCTCAAGGTTGTCTGTTACTCCATAAGTTTCGAGATGTTATTCTGGTCAATCATTTTGACCAATTACAAGCCGGGAAGATAACTTTCTTGGGCCAAGACAGAGTAAAGTGGGTGGCGCATCTTGGGATATTAAGGAAAGGCTGGAGAGGATCTGTGAAGTTCAAGGCGTAAAGATAGGAGAGTCATTTGTGTTGGAACTCATTTGGGAGAAAGATTCAAGTCATGTGCTTAAGTTCTGTACCAAATCAAACTCTGTTCGAGACTATTTGCAACTCGAGAGAGAGAAGCCTGTGGTGTCTGAACACATTTTCTCCAGCTCTATGTATATTATACATAAGAACAAAGTCGTTACTTGGTCTGCAAGTACTTGCCGTATCTGTCAAGTTTCTGGTAGCTTTAAAACTTGCAAGTATATCTTAGATTTGCAGGAGAGTGGAGATAAAAAAAAATTCAGCTTGTTGACAGCATTTCACTTGTTGCTTCTGGTTAGATGTCTACAGGTCGGAATCTTGTCGAGAGTTCCAGTCAACGTTAGAATTTACCGGGAAATAATATGGCAGCAATTAAAATGTCATCAATTTGTGCGGGGAACAGAGAAAATCCATCCACAATATCGTTAAAAAAGATATTTGTAATGCCAAAAACATTGTTCTCCAGACCGTGTCTGAGATTTTCGTGTCAGTTATGCATGCGATAAATGAAACAAAACTTCTTATTTGTTCTCTTGGGAAGAATTGTCCTCCCGAGAGAGAATGCAAGAACCTGACTAGCGTTACTGAGATTAGCTGAGAGAGAATTTGCTACTATGGTTTAATGCATTGGACGAAGTCTCCTCCTTCGCAACAGTTGACCTTAATCGTTTACTAAATTAGAATATTAGAAAACAAGTTCGTTCCCTTGATTAAATATTATCCTGTTGGAGTTTCATACATTCAACAGCATAATTTACCATATCATGACTTCTCCACTACCCCGATTCTCAAAGCAATCTTTCTGCAACAAAAGAGCATACCATATAGACGGGAAAATGGTCAAAAATAACCCCAACTAAATTTGGTTAGCCAAAAAATACATAAACTAAAATACGGTGCCATTTATTATCTAAACTCAATAAAAATTTAAATTTTCTACCCAAACTAATAAAACTAAACCGAATCCAACCTGTAATTTCGTTAGTCAACCTCCATGGATTGATGATATGGCAACATCATTGACACGCTGTCCGTTTAACGAAAACGACGTCGAAACGACATCGTTTTCAATTGGGGGTAAATTAAAATTAAAATCTTTTAGGGTTCTTGCGACGGTTCTTAAGAATCGATCCTTCCGTCTTCGATTCCATCTCGATCCCTCTGTTCGACCAATTTTACCATTACCGATCAGATTCCGATCGCTGAGCTGATGTCCGATCTGGGGTTTCCTGTTGACGACCTCTACTTTCCCGCTGAGAATGAGACTTTCCTCATCCCTGTGAATGCATCTAATCAATAGCAGTTTGGAGATTTTACTCCCGAGTCTGAAGGCTCTGGAATTCCCGGAGATTGTGTTCCCAAAGATGCCGACAAGAGTATTAGTTTTAAATATCGAGTCCATGTTTTTTTTCTATAAATATTTTGTTTTAAGTACAAGCTCAAGCTTAGTTAGATCTCTAATATTTTGTTCAGGTATGTTGGAGTAATCTCTAAGAACCTGGTGGCTTTTGCGAACCCAGAAGAGTGAAAATTAGCTTTATATCTCTTGTAAATTAAATTTTAAAACAAAAATTTCTTAAATAAGTCGTCCCATTGACCAAAGAAAAAAATAGTCGTCCCAAACTTATCTAGCTATTCAATTATCTTTTCTTCTCCGTCGCTATCAATGGTGGATCGTCTCTTTCTCTCTCCTTCTCAGTCTATTTCTCTCTCCTTTTTTCTCCTTCTCTGTTTCACACTCAGCGCAAACATTATCTCTTCCAAGCGCCTATGGCAGACAAACTCCCAGCGATCCTAGCCGCCGTAGCAAGCTCCTTCTTCATGTTGATATCCCTTATCCTCGGATACTGCATCTCAGGTCCGGATCGGATCTTAATCTACTAGTTTTTAGAGAAAGGAAGCCTCGATTATTGGCTACACGAGATCGCAGTCCAATTTCGATCGATTTTAATTTCCCCCAAATGAAGATTTTGAGATTTTAATTTACCCCAATTGAAAACAACGTCGTTTTGCTCTTTTATTTTTTGAGTTTTAGATTGACAAAAACGTGGTTGCCATATCATCAATCCGTGAAAGTTGACCAACGGAATTACAGTCAAGGTTGGATTCAGGTTAGTTTTATTAGTTTGGGTAAGAAAAATGAATTTTTATTGAGTTTAGGTGGTAAATAGCACCGTATTTTAGTTCAGTTCAGGTTTTTTTGGACACACCAAATTTAGTTGAGTTGAGGTTGTTTTTGACCATTTTCCCCCTATAGACCTCCAAGTTTCATCCATTCTCAGCAAGTTCTAACAAGAAAGAAGAAGAAAAAATGAAGAGGGACAACATCATCTTACTCTTCTTTGTCATCGTCTTCTTGATGAAAGTCGGAGAAGGACAGAATACGGCAACTGATGTTAAAGTGGGAATCGTGAACGATGTCGGAATGGCATACTCCAACATGACCTTGCTCTGTATCAACATGTCTCTCTCTGATTTCTACTCTTCTCATCCAAAAACCCGGACAAGGCTCGTAACTACCATTGTTGACTCCAAAAAAGATGTTGTTATCACAGCAGCAGCAGGTACACAGGTTCCCATTTCTTTACTATATACTGCATGCACCGAGCTAGATATATGTGTCATCAATCAGCGTTTCACATGCACACTTTTTGCCTACATCTATGCCGTCTCTTCCAAGGTATTTTTTGCATAACAGAACATTCATTGGGATTGACTTTGTCACAGCTCTTGATCTGATAACAAACAAGGAAGTGAAAGCGATTCTAGGGCCATGGACTTCAATGCAGGCTCAATTCATGATTGAGATAGGACAAAAATCTCAGGTCCCGATTATTTCATATTCTGCAACAAGTCCGTTCCTTGCTTCCATCCGTAGTCCATACTTCTTTCGGGCTACATATGATGATTCATCTCAAGTGCACGCCATTAGAGCAATCATCAAAGTTTTTGGGTGGAGAGAGGTTGCACCTGTGTACGTTGACAACAACTTTGGAGAAGGTATAATGCCTCGTCTTACCGATGAGTTACAAGAGATTAACGTTCGTATACCTTATAGGATCGTGATCGCTCCCAATGCCACAGATGATGAAATCTCCGTGGAACTTCTCCGAATGATGACTCTACCCACCAGAGTATTTGTTGTCCACATTGTTGAATTGCTTGCCTCAAGATTTTTTGCCAAAGCTAAGGAAATTGGTTTGATGAAACAAGGATATGTTTGGATCCTAACCAACGCGATTACCGATGTTCTGAGTATCATGAACGAGACAGCAATTGAAACAATGCAAGGGGTATTGGGTGTAAAGACTTATGTCCCAAGATCCGAAGAGCTTGAAACATTTAGATCTCGATGGAAGAAGAGATTCCCAATTTCTGACCTGAGCGTGTATGGATTGTGGGCTTATGATGCCACCACTGCACTGGCATTGGCCATCGAAGAAGCTGGGACATCAAATTTGACTTTTTTCAAGACAGATGCCATGAGGAACAAGTCTGAACTTCAAGGTCTAGGTGTATCACAATATGGTCCAAAACTTATCCAAACACTCTCAGGAGTTCGGTTCAAAGGTCTTGGTGGTGATTTCCACTTTATCAAAGGAGAACTGCAGCCGTCAGTGTTTGAGATTGTTAATGTGAATGGGAATGGAGGAAGAACCATAGGATTCTGGATGAAAGAACATGGTCTCTTGAAGAACGTGGACCAAAATCCAGCTACCACGACCACTTTCTCTACTTGGCAAGATCGACTCAGACCAATTATATGGCCTGGAGACACTACTTCCGTACCCAAAGGATGGGAGATCCCGACAAATGGGAAAAGGCTGCAGATTGGAGTCCCAGTTAAAATCGATTTCGAGCAATTTGTGAAGGCTACAAGGGATCCTATCACCAATTCAACAATTTTCAGCGGATTCTGCATCGATTATTTTGAGGCTGTAATTCAAGCAATGCCATATGATGTTTCCTATGAATTTATTCCTGTAGAAGATGGCAGCTATGATACTTTAGTCTACCAAGTGTATCTCGGGGTGAAGCATACTGACCATTTCTTCTTTTTATGCCTAACTTTCACTAAGCTGGGTTGTCTAAACAACGTCCTTGTTCTTTATGTTTGGAGCAGAAATATGACGCTATGGTGGCAGATACAACAATATCGGCAAATAGGTCAATGTATGTTGACTTCTCATTGCCATACACACCATCAGGCATAGGTCTGGTCGTCCCTGTTAAAGACAGTGTTAAAAGAAGCAGTACCATCTTTTTGACGCCTTTGACATTAGAACTTTGGCTAATTAGCCTTGTGTCCTTTTTCATTATTGGCCTTGTCGTATGGGTTCTTGAACATAGGGTAAACCCAGACTTTGATGGGCCTGGCAAGTATCAAATCAGCACTATATTCTGGTTTGCTTTCTCCATTATGGTCTTTGCGCCGAGTATGCCCACTCTCTCCTTTATGTTGCAATACCAATGCTCATTTTTCACATACTTTAGTGCTGCGCCTATTTCCAACATCATCTCCCTTACATGTCATGCATTTACAGGAGAGAGAGTGCTTAGCTTCTGGGCAAGGCTCGTGGTTATCATTTGGTACTTCTTAGTACTTGTGTTGACTCAGAGTTACACTGCTAGTTTGTCTTCCCTTCTTACATCACAGCAGCTTCGTCCAACAGTAACCAACATGAACAGCTTGCTGGCAAAAGGAGAACCTGTGGGATATCAAAGAAGTTCCTTTGTGTTACGAAGACTCAATGAAGCAGGTTTTTCAGAGGCTAGTCTAGTACCCATTGGGGGTGCAGAACACTGTGACGAGCTACTGAGCAAAGGACCCGAAAAGGGTGGTATTTCTGCAGCTTTCATGGAAGTACCGTATGTGAGACTCTTTCTCGGACAATACTGTAACAAGTATAAAATGGTTCAAACCCCATTCAAGGTTGACGGATTAGGCTTCGTAAGTCCATAACTTTGCTTCCAACCCCCTCTTGAAGTCATCTTGCACCTAATGCTAAGACCATAAGTTTCTTCTGCAGGTCTTTCCCATTGGATCCCCTCTAGGGGCTGATGTTTCAAGGGCCATTCTGAAAGTGGAAGAGTCCAACAAGGCAATCCAACTCGAGAACGCATGGTTCAAGAAAATAGATGAAAGTTGCCCAGATCCACTCACCAACCCCGATCCAAATCCCTCTGTATCCTTCCGCCAACTTGGCATCGATAGTTTTTGGGTTTTGTTTCTTGCTGCCGCCGTGGTTTGTGCTGTAGCATTGGGGAAATTCGTGTTCCATTTCTTGAAGGAGAACCCAGATCAAAGAAACCTGCGAGGTATGTGGGAAAGGTTCCTTCAGCCAGATCAAAATTCATACATATACAACATGACGAAATGTCAATGCTCCTCAGGCCAAGGCATGCCAGAGAATAACAACAACGAAGAAGCAAACTCAACAAACAATGGCAGTCAAAGTTAGCATTTTCCTTGCAATGATAATCATATGTTTGTTTACAGGAATTGTCTGAAATTCCAAACAAAAAGACACATTTCCTAGGATCCTGATGATCATTGTCTACTATGATATATAAGGTTTTAAATTCCGCTCCCGTTATGACCTATAACACCATGATAGTGAATTAGCAAACTTATGCCTTAAAAAGAAAAAAGCAAGGAAAGAGCATTTTACAGAGGAAAATTTACCCATAGCTCGATTCGATTCCCGAAAACTACCAAGTCAAACATTCAGCGCAGGATAAACCCGACGAATCGAAATCGAAGCATTTCAATAAGAAGAACAACAATCCAGAGGAAGAATGGAAGCAAAATTTTCGGTCGGTCCAATTTCGTCTAGCGACGGAAACGCTTATCGGCGCCGGGAGTAGAAATGCAAGCGATCCAATTATCTATTTTATTTTATTTTGTAAAATGTAAACAAAAAACAAAGTGGGCCAAACGGCGGCCCATTAGAGTACAAACCAAATAACCTTATTTCTCATATATAAATTGCTGGCTTTGCCATTGTTGAAAACCCTAAAGCGTCGATTGCCAAAGCCGTTTTTCTCTTGTGGCCGTAGTCGACCTGAGAAGATGAAGGTAGAATAGATCATTTTGCTCATATATTCAAATGATATATCTTCGGATTTACAGTTCAGTGACATCTAGCATGATTCTCGATTGTTTTTTTATTCTGTTTCTGTAGATTTATTATCGAAATTTTGAGTTTAAAGCTTTTGTCAAACGTAGGTCGAATTCTAGACCGCTAGTGAAAATTTGGACAGTCTTTGAGGAGTTTTTGTCGGGTTACAATAGGCTTCTGCATTTCTTTTTCCATCTGTTTGTTTTGCACTTGATAATTTCGGTCCTTGCCAAAATCCAGTATCGTGAACATGAAAGTTTAGGACCTTATGGATGTTCCCGTATAAGTTTGGTCTTTCTTTGAAATGTTCATGTATTGAGTTTGCTGCGTTAAATGTTGGTACAAAGATATTTCAGATTGAAATACAATAGTTCATGTTTTTTTTTTGTACCTTCTTACAGCTATTTCTTCATTATCATAAAGCTTCATCCTCCTTTTATGTGCCTTTTATATCCTTCTTACAGCTATTTCACTGGCGAGTAGATCATTTTGCTCATGCTAGATGTCACTGAATTAATATTTTCGCTGATTTTTGTTTGCTCATTTTGCTCTTGTTCCGGATTTCAGCTTAACGTCGCCAATCCGACGACTGGTTGCCAGAAGAAGCTCGAGATCGACGATGAACAGAAACTGTAAGACCTTGCTTTTTTGTTTCATTTTCATTATTTGTATTTTGTCGATTTCGTGATAGCTTTTCGGAACTATTTGTTCGTCTGATTGATCTTTGTCGATGTTACTGCAAAAATTCTAGGTCTAGTAAACAGAAATTGTCCCGAATTTCTTTTTACATTGCCTTCATTAATTTTCGTATGTTGTTCTTATATACGCTTAGCACGTTTTGTTCAATGTTCTTCTATGATCAATACAAAAAGTAAATTTTGTATCTACACAAAAAACATGTCGTATTTTTGTTAAGTATTATAGTCTATGGATGTAGATAGTTATTGAGCTTTGAAATCTGTTGATGCAGCCGTGCGTTTTATGATAAGAGACTCTCCCAAGAAGTCAGCGGAGATGCTTTGGGCGAGGTGCAGTTTCATCCTATCTTATTTAATCTCATGATTTTGTGAGATTATATTTTCGAAACAAATGATGAAAATTGTGTTTATGAACTGCTATTGCAGGAGTTCAAGGGATACGTTTTCAAGATCATGGGTGGGTGCGATAAGCAAGGTTTCCCAATGAAGCAGGGAGTTCTAACTCCAGGCCGTGTTCGCCTTTTGCTTCACCGAGGTAATTTATCAGCTTCCCTCTTTAAACACATTTACATTTATATTGGTTTGTGTTTTGATGTTGATTTACATGATTTTGTAATGCTTGAGCAGGAACACCTTGCTTTAGGGGGCACGGAAGGAGGACTGGAGAGAGGAGAAGAAAGTCTGTCCGTGGTTGCATTGTGAGCCCTGATCTCTCTGTTCTTAACCTTGTCATCGTGAAGAAAGGTGAGAATGATCTTCCCGGGCTTACCGATACGGAGAAGCCAAGAATGAGAGGACCAAAGAGAGCATCAAAGATCCGTAAACTGTTCAACCTTACAAAGGAAGATGATGTGAGGAAGTACGTCAACACTTACCGCCGCAAATTCACAAACAAGAAAGGTGAAAGAACACCAAAATAATCTTAAAACAAATTTGAGAATTAATATTGGTTTCTAAAACTTGTTTTTCTTATTGGGTTTTTAACAGGCAAGGAAGTGAGCAAAGCCCCTAAGATCCAGAGGCTTGTTACTCCGTTGACTCTTCAGAGGAAGAGAGCTAGAATTGCTGACAAGAAGAAGAAGATTGCAAAGGCTAACTCTGATGCAGCTGAGTACCAGAAGCTTCTTGCCTCGAGGTTGAAGGAACAGCGTGACAGGAGGAGTGAGAGTTTGGCAAAGAAGAGGTCGAGACACTCCTCTGCTGCTGCCAAGCCCTCCGTTACTGCTTAAATTTCTTGAGAATCACATTTCTAGTTTTGTCTCTTTTTGCTTCTCCGGCATTCAAAAAAGTTAGTTCGAGTTCATATTTCAGTTGTTGCTCCATCCATGATATGGGTACACCGCCACTTTGGACTTGTATTTCTTGATTTATGCTCTTTTAGTTAAAAGACCTTTTTTAAACTCAATTTGTGTATCTCTTTCTCCGTTTATGATTAAGGCGTTAGTTTATCTATATCTTTCAATAAACCAGATGTAATGCTAATCAAATAAGAAGTGGCGATGACAATGTGAAATGCTTGTCTGGACAAAGTTGTTGCAGGAGAATTGGAGCTGATAGAGTGAGAATACCGAATATGGCGAACTCTGTGGTTTTGCTGTTGTATTGTCGTTAATCTAGGTTATAAAAGCGTTAGAGAGACTGAACATCAATGGGGTGGTGGCGCAGTTGGCTAGCGCGTAGGTCTCATAGCTACTGAGTGATCCTGAGGTCGAGAGTTCGAGCCTCTCTCACCCCAATTTTTCTTTTGTGTTTTTCTCTTTAAATCTAGGATATACAGTATGTATGTGCATATTCTTTTCTCCTCTTATAATATACTATACTAGATTATGCAGGGTTTATAATTTAATATATTATAACTCATAAAAAAAATTATAAAAAGTAAAAAATAATATTATATCACCCGTGAAATTATCATTGAAAACGCGGATATGAAATCACACACAATTAAAAAGCCTAACATAGTAACAATTATTTATTTATTTTGATTTTTTTACTTTTTTTTCTCTATCATTTAGTTTTCAATTGTGACATAATTCCAAATATTTAATTTTTCTTTTTCCTATTCCTATTTGAATTATGTTTACTTTTTATTAGTTAACTACTCAAATATCTATTTTTAAAAATTTTTATGAATTAATTATCAGATTTTTATTTGAATTATATTTACTTTTCTTTGTTTTTGAATAATATTTTATTTTATTTTATTTTTGACTAGACATAAAATATTAAAATTTTAAATTATTTTATCAAATTGATAAAATAATTAGACGTGGCAACATCTGATCGATTGTCTATTTTCTTTTTTTTCTTTTTTTTAGTGACTTTACCTTTTATAATTAGGAATTGTTTATAAATATTTATGGTTTTTTTTATTAACTTTGGCTTTTAAGATAAATTTACATTTTCTATTTTTCTTTTTAGAATCGATAATAAATTAGAATTTTTTTTAAACTAATTTTGACTTATAGGATTAATTTACATTTTCTATTTATTTGTTGTTTAGTAACTTAACCTCTTACAATTAGGAAACGATTACAAATTTTTCCATTTACTGTTAGTATTATGTGTTAATATCTAATTGGAATTTTTTTACACGTGTCAGAATCAAATCGATTGACTTGACACGTGTCACGATTATGTGAATTACTAATTTTGAAATATTTAACTTTGGCTTTTAGGATAAATTTACATTTTTTATTTCTCTTTTTTTAGTAACTTTACCTTTTTGGATTTAAAATCGATAATAAATTAATTTTTTTTATTATTATTAATTTTGACTTTTAGAATAAATACACATTTTCTATTATTTTTTAGTAATTTAACCTTCTCCTATTAGGAAACGATTACAAATTTTTCCATTTAGTGTTAATATTATGTGTTAAATAATTGATATTTTTTTTACATAAGTTAGAATCTGATCGATTGACTTGACACGTGTTACGATCATTCAAAATACTAACTTTGAAACATTTAATTTTATATAATATAATTTCATTTTGACTCCTATTATCCGAAAATGAAAAGCCTAACTTACTATGTCTAACAAAAGGGCTATCATCTCGTTTGATTGAATTTAGTTTTCTATTAAAATACATGTATCTTCGGTTTAGAAAATTGTGAAAAGAAATTTAAGTCTCTCAATTCATTTATTGTGAAATAGAAGAAGAGGAAGCTGGAAGGTCTGCAGACACAACAATTAACATCTCTATGTATTTTGTAGAGAAACTCTTGGGTTTGTTGAACTGATCGGAAATGGCGAATCCATCACTGTTCACTCCGGCAAGCGCACACTTCTTCCAACCTCTTCTTCCTGGTTCTCAGAGCCACCTCGTAGGCAAACTCTGATTTAGTTTTCGTCTTTCTTCAATCTCTATGGAAATATAGATAGTCTCATGGTTCTGTTTTTCTGTTTCAGAAAATTCCTGTGAAGTTCTTCTCCGACCACATAGAGGGAAAACACGAAGGCAAGACTGTAAAGTTGAGATCAGATGCATCGGAGAAAACATGGAAAGTGAAGATGGAAGGCCAAAAACTCACCGAAGGATGGAAAGAGTTCGTCGAGGCACATGATCTTCGAATCGGTGACTTTGTCGTCTTCAGACACGACGGAGACATGTTGTTCCATGTCACTGCTTTAGGACCCAGTTGCTGTGAGATTCAATACGCATCTTCTGGTAGCCGCAACGATGATGAAGAAGATAGTGGTGATAATTGAATCATTATTCAATTTACATTTACGTTTATTGAGAACTCTTTCTATTCTTGAAACGTTTTCATTTACTGATTCAGAAAGATCTGAGAAGGAAGTTGAGAAGAATCTGACAGGCATATCTAATCAGTATTTATCAGATCTAACATGTTTTAGCCTATCTCTGACAGCTTCAAACATATCAAGAGATACAGTGGTTAGTTAGTTAGCGGTTTCTTTGTTGTTATTGTGTTCCATAAAAGTCTATTTTACAGTTTAAGTATGTGTGATTGTATAGATAATATAATCCCCATTGCAATTTGATGCAGGGTGTGCCCACAGCTTTTGCAAAGCGAAACGGTTTTAACAAAGGAAGTCAAGAGATAGTTTTGATGAACGAAGAAGGAAAGTCATGGCCTTCAGAACTAAAGAGCCTTGTGCCTTGTCGGGTTGTCATAGTTCGAGGTTGGACAAAATTTTGCACTGCAAACAAGTTAGAAGTTGGAGATTCTTGCACATTTAAACTTCTCCAAAACGCGAAAACGCCTGTGTTTCGGCTCTGCAGCCGCACAAATGCAGAGCGGAAGAAGGAGACTCTGTCTGTGGAAGATAACATTGCTGAAAAAGCCGTAGAAAACCGGTTTGTGAAGTTAACTCCTACATCAAACAGCCTTGAGCTCGGTAAACAGGTGACTTTTCGACGCCTCTTTCTCGGGTTTCTTCAACGCATTGATTTTCTTAAAACTGAATCTTTTGCAGCATCTACCGGCAAGTTTCACGAGAGTGAACGGACTCATCAAGCCGGAGAAGATAATTCTGGTGGATAAAAACGGAGCTGAGTGGTCGATGGACCTTAAGGTTGAAAAAAGGAGTGGACTGATGTACATTATGAGTGGTAATTGCTGGAAACGTTTCTGTGCCGTGAATGAAGTAGGCGCAGGGGAGTCTCTAACTTTGGAGTTGATCCGAGGAGGCGTAAGTCCTTTGCTCAAGTTCTGCTCCAAGGTCAGCAAGAACGTCAAATAACTTGCAGTCCACGTTTTAGGTTTTGCTACTTTGAAGAAATTACACAACGACTACTATCTGTGCTTTCAGATGGAGCAATCACCATTTGAAGCAGAGTCTCGTGTACACAAGCGAGCGCGAGTTCAGAAATGGAGTCAGGAGACTAGACCGAAGCTTGAGATAAGGGAAAAGGCAGTTGAAAAAGGAGAACCCTCTCGTCGCACTAGGGCATCTAACAGAACCAATGGTAATCAAGGAAACTTTCAGAACACGCATCCTTGCTCTGTCTCAGATCAGGTGGCTAAGGTGAAACAGAGCGTTGTAGATACTTTAACTAGTATCAGACTGTTTCGTGAAGAGCTCGAGAAAATGGAACAGAAAGTAGAAGATTCATTGCAGAAAATAGTCAACTTAGGTATGATGTACGTGTAATTTGATATGTTTTTACATTGATCTTTAGTTCTAATTTTAGCTCTACTCTATTTTTCAACAGTTCCATGTTGGCACACAGAGAGGAGAAGACAAAGGGAATAAAACAACATTCTCAAGTAATAATCAATTTTAAATGTGGAACTGAAGATCATCCAGCGACTTTTATAAAGGAGATTTTATTTTATGACCCTTTTTTTTTTTCCAAGATAGAGTAAAGTTTTTGTTTCTCTTTCGTTCGGACGTAACGGGTTAATCGGCTGATGTTCAAAACGCTCTATTGTTAGGGCGGACATGGCAGACTTATATATTTGTTTTCAATAAAATGCATCAATAGCTATTTTACTATTTTGTTCATCTGCATGATTGCATCAGTGGCTTGTAAATGATAAACAAAGAATGGCTTAATCCTCTATTACCATTCATAAGAATCAAAACCAAAAGAAAATCAGGTAACACAGTTATATGTATCTAGCTAACTTTTTTTTTTTGCTAGGAATGTAAATATCATATAAATGAACATCAGGTGTTACAATATTGCCAACCTACAGACATGCTTCCTTGGCAAAAAAAGAGATAAAAAAACAAGGAGAGCATAAATTTGAATAAAAACAAGAGTAGTTTATCTTAACCAAGCGACATTAAGTTTCCAAAACGTCGCTTCTTCCGTCTCGCAGTGATTATGTTCCGGATCTCCCGAGCCATAGTCTTAAAGATTGTATCTGAATTGATCGAGTGGTGGTTGTGTAGCACGTTGTTCCTCTGTTTTCAAATATGAAACACAGTTGCTAGGGTTACAATTTTGCGGAGGAGTGAAGGTGCTTGTATGTAGCTAACTTGTATTAGTAATTGCTAGACTAATTCCAAGAAAATCAATGTACTAACATCTCCTATATATATAGTCTACTCCTGTGTATTAATTTAATTTATTTTATATAGCTGATTTAGGAACAAAAACTTGTTTACCTTTTTTTTATAGTCTTCTGCAATGTATAAATTTAATTAATTTAAATGTATCGTCCAAAAAAAAAGATTTAGGAACAAAAACTTATTTACTTTTGTTTTTCTAGAAATGAAAAAAAAAACTCTCAAAAATTAATTTATACTACTATTTTTGTTGGATTTTACGATTTTAGTTTTGTAAGGAAAAAAAAAATCGACAGCCAAAAATAGAAATATTGCGAGATAACTAATAAGGAAAAAAAGCGTAGTTAAGCGTAGTCGATAAAGACAAAACCAAAAAAGGCATAAAGGTCCAATCCAACATAGAACACTGTCTTCTCTACTAAGTAACAAAATTAATGAAGCGGTAGTAAGTAGTAACACAAGAGACAAAAAAAAAGTGATTCTTCCAAAACAAAGATACAGAAGAAACTAGAAGAAAGGAAGAAGAGATCGATGATTACGAGAAGGGAGATTCTTTGCGAATTCGATGCAGGAGGTTGGATTTCCGGTGGATCTTTCTGTCTTCTCGCGCCTGATAGCTACTCTATTCTTCCTCGCCGTCGGTGTCTTTTACTTTCTCAGAAACACCGCCGCTAAGTACTTCGACATCGGAGCCGCCGCCGCCGGAGGTTTCGACAGGGAATTTGTGGCGGTCGATACGGAGGATTGCTCTGTATGTGGGAAATTTTCCACCAAGAAATGCTCCCGCTGCAAATCCGTTCGATACTGGTATGCCCTCAAATCTCTTCATTGGGATTTTTCTCGAGTTTTGCGAAAATGAAAGATCGCTTTAGTGTGGAGAATTGGATTGTGGTCGTAGTCCACTGTTTAGCTACCGTTATAGTTTCCATGGACCTACTTTGCTGATAAATCAAGGCATTACTGTTTTCTTTGAGCTTGGGATATGTAATTCTCTCAAAGTCTGGAGCTTTTCGAGAGAAGAATTCTGGGTTTGGAAGTTATTGCTTAGATACTTTTGTGAACTAACTTATATGAGTTTAGATAGTTTGAATTATCTTGGATCCGCTTATGTTTTTTTAGTGCATCTTTTCTAAACTGAGTTCCTTTGTCCCTATGGTCCATTTGCTCTCAGCTCAGCAGAGTGCCAAAATTCAGATTGGAGTTCCTGTCGTCAAAGAAAGTGCAAGGATATTGGGATTACTACCTTAACACCATCTGGAAAGAATGGCCTAAGGTTTAGAGCTTCTACGTTCGGGGATAGTTCTGCGTCTAAGATTGCATTGATTCCGGAGCGGGGCCAAAACAAGAGTAGCCTCAAGCCAAGAGAAGTAATGTTTCTTTTCTTTCTTTTATTCGTCTTCTGTTGACACTCTTTTGATTGAATGATTGTGAAAATCTTACTTGTACTTTTGTTTTGCGTGTTCTGCAGGTTCTTTTCCCATATGAAGAATTTGTTAATTATTTTAACTGGGACAATCCAGAATTGGCTCCCTGTGGGCTCATGAATTGTGGAAACAGGTTTGTGTTCATCTGGTTTTTAGTGTAGCCTAAATGCATCAATTGGATGGGTTGAGTTTGTTTTTCTCTCCCTTCAATATGAGTTTGTTTAATCCTCTTTCAGTTGTTTCGCGAATGTGATTCTACAATGCCTTTCTTGGACTCGTCCTCTTGCTGCATACCTGCTAGAGAGAGGCCACAAGAGAGAATGTAACGTTCTATTTTTTTTGTTTTTTTTTGTACTAATGCCTCAAACTCTTTTTCGTTTGGTTTTCTTTATGCGCTTTAGCTTTGATTCTATGTTTTGTTTGACAGGTATGCGCAACGATTGGTGCTTCTTCTGTGAATTTCAAACCCATGTTGAGAGAGCGAGCCAAAGTCGGTTCCCTTTTTCACCAATGAACATTATTTCAAGGTTAACTAATATTGGTGGAACTCTTGGGTATGGGAGACAAGAGGATGCTCATGAGTTCATGAGGTCAGTATCTATTACTCTTGAATATAGCTAATTCCTAGTGGTGTAGTCTGTGAATCTCCCTACTGATGGATTTAGTATTCACATACTTCAGGTATGCGATTGATATGATGCAGTCTGTTTGCCTCGATGAATTCGGTGGAGAAAAAATGGTGCCTCCTCGTTCTCAAGAAACAACACTTATTCAGTATATATTTGGCGGTCTCCTCCTATCACAGGTGATATTTCCTGATCTCAATATCAGATGTTGATCTGTATTTGTGAATTGCCGTATTACAGTCATGTAGCATTAGATTCTTAGGCAGCTTATCAAGGCAAGCGAACAACAGATGAATTTTTATGCTCTAGCATGTTTGGGATCTTAGGAAATTCCCTATATTACTCGTCTTTGTCTAGCGGATATTCTTTCTAGTTTTCTTTTTGAATGGTAGAATTCAACATGCCACTTCTTTTGTTTTAGCTTGGCTACCTTTGTTGAAGATACATGAAACTTAAGTTAATTTCTAATGTTTCTCTCTATCTGGAGCTTTTTCCCTGATTTGCTGCATTTTCAACTTTCTAGGTTCAATGTACTGTTTGCAATAATGTTTCTGACCAATATGAAAATATGATGGATTTAACCGTTGAGATTCATGGGGATGCCATGTCTTTGGAGGAATGTCTTGATCAGTTCACAGCCAAAGAGTGGCTTCACGGAGATAACATGTACAATTGTGATAGGTATTTGAATTAAATCCAAAAGCCTTAAATTTCATAGTGTTGGTTGATTAGTTGACAATGACTAATGTTTCTAAAACCTGATAATTTTGTCCTCTTGTCCAGGTGTAGTGACTATGTAAAGGCATGTAAGCGTCTTACTATTCGACGCGCTCCAAACATTCTTACGATTGCCTTAAAAAGATTTCAGGTATTTGTTGCATTGCTTTCCCTTTTGTTAAATTCTTCTGGAATTGGTTGTGTATAATAGATTTGTGAAATTATGTACAGGGAGGGAGATACGGAAAACTGAACAAAAGAATTAGTTTTCCTGAGACTTTGGATCTTATTCCTTACATGAGCGAAGGCGGAGAAGGATCAGATGTATATAAACTCTATGCTGTGATTGTCCATTTAGACATGCTGAATGCATCATTCTTCGGCCATTACATCTGCTACATTAAGGACTTTTGCGGAAACTGGTGTAGAATAGATGACTCCGAGGTAACAATCATTTACTGTTGGCTCTTTTTGTTCATATACCGGCATGAAATTATGATGAAGCTATAACTTTTAAGGGATCTTCTAACCTTATTTGGAAATAATCACAGATAGAAAATGTCGAGTTAGAAGATGTCCTTTCTCAAAGAGCTTATATGCTCTTCTACAGCAGGTTAGCTTTTCTCCTCCTCTCGTTCTGTTGTTAAACTCTCCTGTGTAAATTTAATCTGTAACCACAAGATTGAGGCTGTTTATTTCCACCATTAAGAGTTGAGTAAATTGATTGTACTAGATGAAAATATTAACCATCCTTTCATTGAGCTTGTGAGTTTGTTATGTATTTTTTTTTTCTGATGCCATGCAGGATTCAAGCTAGGTCATCATCAGTGTGTGCGAGTCTCAGATCAGAAGTTCAAGACGAGAAGAAAACAGACACATTGGATGCGAAATCTTGCCAAAAAGAGTTAGTTGAGAGTTCAATGGACAGCAGAAGCAGCAGCCATACGACCATTGAAGACCCTGAATGCGAACAAGAATCAACGTCATCTTCTTCATCATCATCGTCACCATCTGTAATGACCTCTGAATGTTGTACAGAGGTAGAAAGGGTCGATGCATTGGATTCCGAGTCAAACCCTTCAATCGATGACTCTGTAACAGATCATCACGAGGATGCAGCAAATGGGAACAGAGATCCAGAGGTAAAAAGCCAAGCCGTCGATTCTTGTTCAGACCCTACAACTTCAATTCCATGGGGTTGTACAAAATCTCAACCTCCGATGAGACATAAAGACACCGACATGATCGACGCTCAATGCTGTGGAATGTTACAACATTTGTAAATCAACAGGAGCTTCTAGCTTACAATAGTAATGCAGATAATATTACACAATGACTTATGGTACAAAAGGCTGATTATATATAGAAATTTAAATGTTCTTTCTCTTTCCAAATAGTTTGTCATTCATATGACAGAATCATCAAGCAGATATTTTGTTTACCAAAAGAGACACATTGACTCTTACCTAACTAGTTCATAACTAGACAGACACTGGATCCATACAACATAGGTTACGAGGTCACTAAAACAGGTCATATTTGTTAACAACTTGGATGCAAATTAGAGTCAGGTCTTGACCATGGAGCAGAACTTTAGCATAGGAGGAGATGTTGCGTCTTCCCAAACCAACTCCAACACAAAAGATTTGTATGCCTTTACGCCAGTAGCCTTTAAGAATTCTTTTAACCCTGAACCCAAGTGCATCCTTCTATTTCTTTTTAACATCACTAGATTCACTGGCCACTCTTCTCCATGCTTGTCCAACAGTGTAACCTTCTTCCCTTCTGCATTTTCCATTCTATTATCCCTAGTGAAGCTTTTTGGAAGATACTGCACAAAAAGGAGACAATAAGCTTATACTATGTGCACTTCACAAAGCATCAATAACCAAATACAGGGGACCAAAACTACTCCAAGAGAGTTGCTTTAACTTACAAGTCTACAATGTTTGAAACTGGCTGGCGTGACAGTTAGTGTCACAAATCGGCTTTCACTTAGTGAAGATGATAATGATGATGATGACACTCTTTGACTACTCTCACCAGTTTCTTTTGTGGAAACTTTCTTTGATTCCAAAGTGGAGAAACGGAGAAGAGGCGTTCTCGTGTTGGTTCTCTCTAGTTTAAACGTGACGGAATCTCCTGGTTTAAGCCCATTCTCGCGGCAGAAACTTTTCCAGCCAGACTTCATGTAAAACGTTCTAGTTGATTCCCTAAACTTCTTAGTAAGCGTCCATATCCTTGTTTCTTCATTAATTAGACTAATCTTGTTGCTACTTTTCTTCAGACCATCGGGCCTAACAAACTTCCATGGAAAAAACTGCAAAATTAAAAAACATGAGTATAAGAACATTCATGGCTCTCAAAAGGAATCAACGATGGATCTGAAGTACCAACCAGTGTATCCTCTCGTAGATTCGAATCTGTTACACGTGCAACGAAGCAAGGCTGGTCTGATGAAAAAGACTCTGGTTCTGTTATTAGATTCTGCTTCGCCGACAAGTTTCCTGATTCACAACGAGTAAAACGTTCTCATCTTCAAAACCTAAAGGTAATTAAATGTCATGGGAAGAAAACAGAACACAACTTACCTATGTTGTCCTGCACATCATATTGAATCTCAGAGCAACTGGGTCCAAAACTAGTGACGTGGAACACCAAATCTCCTTCATGTCTGAAAATGATAATATCTCCGATTCGGAAATCATGTGCGATGGTGAACTCTTTCCAGCCGACGGTGAGTCTCCGACCTTCCATCTTAACTTTCCAAGTATTCTCACATGCATCGGATCTTAGCTCAGCCGTGTTTCTCTCGTTTCTTCCTTCTATGTGTTCCGAGAAGAACTTCAACGGAATGCTCTGCAACAAATTAAAGAGACACACCACCGTAAAGAAAGAGAATACATTGAGAGATGTACATAGAGGAACAAGTGAGGTTACGTAACGAGGTGGTAGTGGAAGCCGGGAAGAAGAGGCTGGAAGAAATGTGGGTTTCTTGGAGAATGAAGAACTGAGTTTGCCATTGTTGAAGTTGGAGAAAGATCTTCTTCATCTACCTTTCTTTTTTATGGTCAACCTACTTTCTTCATTTCTCCTCTTATTTATGACAGCTCCATCTACCTTTTTAATGACTCATTTAATTCTCTTTCATTCAAGAAAGTAATATAACCACATCACATATCTTTTTATATATATGTGAGCTAAATTTTAAGAGAATCTAAACGTCAAGCAATTTTGTAATATTTGTGTCTTGAACCATTGATAATTGAGAAATAGCACAAATCTAAGTCCAAATATTCCAGAAATCAGTGAAGAGAAAGAGTTAGTATCTTATATTCTTTCACTTTCCTAACGTTTTTATAATCTCAATTATCATATGAGACACAATAAGCCTCTGGATGATCTTCCGTTTCACTTTTAAACTTGATTATTACTTGATAAAGTTTTTAATTTCGAAAATCTTCTCCTCTTGTTTTTTCCAACATGAAACTATTAGGAACCTGATGAGTATAAAGAACCAAAACAAAACTAAAGCTCCGTTGATTAGGTTTCAGATCATACATAAGATTGAGGCTGTTTATTTCACCATCAAGAGTTTTGAGTAAATTGATTGTACTAGATGAAAATATTAACTATCCTTTCATTGAGCTCGTGAGTTTGTTATGTTTTTTTTTGTTTTTGATGCCATGCAGGATTTTAAGCCCGGTCATCATCATTGTATGCGAGTCTCAGATCAGAAGTTCAAGACGAGAACAAAACAGACACATTGGACGCGAAATCTTGCCAAAAAGAGTTAGTTGAGAGTTCAATGGTAGGAGCTATTGACAGCAGAAGCAGCAGCCATACGACCATTGAAGACCCAGAATGCGAACAAGAATCATCATCATCAGCATCATCAGCATCATCACCATCTGTAATGACCTCTGAATGTTGTATAGAGGTAGAAAGGGTTGATACATTGGATTCCAAGTCAAACCCTTCAATTGATGACTCTGTAACAGATCATCAAGAGGATGCAGCAAATGGGAACAGAGATCCAGAGGTAAAAAAACCAAGCTGTCGATTCTTGTTCAGATCCTACAACTTCAACTCCACCGGGTTGTACAAAATCCCAACCTCCGATGAGACATAAAGACGCCGAGATGATCGACGCTCATGTTACAACATTTGGAAATCAACAGGAGCTTCTAGCTTACAATAGTAATGCAGATAATATTACACAATGACTTATGGTACAAAAGGCTGATTATATATAGAAATTTAAATGTTCTTCTCTTTCCAAATAGTTTGTCATTCATATGAGAGAATCATCAAGCAGATATTTTGTTTACCAAAAGAGACACATTGACTCTTACCTAGCTAGTTCATAACTAGACACTGGATCCATACAACATAGGTTACGAGGTCACTAAAACAGGTCATACTTGTTAACAACTTGGATGCAAATTAGAGTCAGGTCTTGACCATGGAGCAGAACTTGAGCATAGGAGGAGATGTTGTGTCTTCCCAAACCAACTCCAACACAAAAGATTTGTATGCCTTAACGCCAATAGCCTTTAAGAATTCTTTTAACCCTGAACCCAAGTGCATCCTTCTATTTCTTTTTAACATCACTAGATTCACTGGCCACTCTACTCCATGCTTGTCCAACAGTGTAACCTTCTTCCCTTCTGCATTTTCCATTCCATTATCCCTAGTGAAGCTCTTTGGAAGATACTGCTCAAAAAGGAGACAATAAGCTTATACTATGTGCACTTCACAAAGCATCAATAACCAAATACAGGGGACCAAAACTACTCCAAGAGAGTTGCTTTAACTTACAAGACTACAATGTTTGAAACTGGCTGGTGTGACAGTTAGTGTCACAAATCGGCTTTCACTTAGTGAAGATGATAATGATGATGATGACACTCTTTGACTACTCTCACCAGTTTCTTTTCTCTTCCCTTTGCTGCTATATTTTGTGGAAACTTTCTTTGATTCTGCAGAGGAGAAACGGAGAAGAGGCGTTCTCGTGTTGGTTCTCTCTAGTTTAAACGTGACAGAATCTCCTGGTTTAAGCCCATTCTCGCGGCAGAAACTTCTCCAGCCAGACCTCATGTTAAACGTTCTAGTTGATTCCCTAAACTTCAGAATAAGCGTCCATATCCTTGCTTCTTCATTAATTAGACTAATCTTGTTGCTACTTTTTTTCAGACCATCGGGCCTAACAAACTTCCGTGGAAGAAACTGCAAAGTTCAGAAATAAAAACACGATCGTTCATGGTTCAAAAAGTTGAACCAACAATAGAGCTGAAGTACTAACCAGTCTATCCTCTCCTAGGTTCGAAATTGTGATCAGTGCTACAAAACAAGACGGATCTGATGAAAAAGACTCTGTTTCTGCTTCAAGAATCGTAAAAGACCGAAATATTAGACCTCGTAGATGTTCTTGAAGCACCAACAAATCAAGATTCATTTATACATTGACTTACCCATGTTGTCTTTATCATCAGCGTCCGGTTCTGTTGTAACATTCTGCTTTGTCGACAAGTTTCCTGATTGACAAAGTAAAACGTTCTCATCTTCAAAACAAAGGTAAATGTAATGGGAATAAAAACAGAACACAACTTACTCATGTTGTCCTGATCATCGTCTTTGTCGCAAGACTGTACATATTGAATTTTTTTTTTTTTTTGGGTTTTATGTACATATTGAATCTTCTTCTTCCGCTCCACCTTTGCGCGGCAGCAGAGCTGAAACACGGGCGTTTTGGTGTTTTGGAGCACTTGAAACGTGAACGAATCTCCAACCTCTAGTTTACTTGCGGTGCAAAAACTTTTCCAATTTCGACATATGAAAACCTGACCAGACGTCGAGCTCTTCACTTCTGATTCCCATGACATTCCTTCCTGGTTCATCAAAACTATCTCATGCCTACCTTTGTCCAAACCGTTTCGCCTTGCGAAATCTACCGGCACACCCTGCATCAGTCAGCAAATTGCATTGGGGATTATAAACACCCACAACATGTACTTAAACTCTAAAATCGATTTATGGAACACAATAACAACAAAGAAACCCATTAAACTAACTAACCACTGCTGCTTTTGATAGATTTGAAGCCGTCACAGATAGGCTAAAACATGTTAGATCTGATGAAGACTGATCAGATTCTGTTTTCAAATCCTTCTCCTTTCTTGAAGATTCTCCTGAAGCAAAAATTCCAACTTTTCAAAAACAGAAAAGAGTCTCAATAAATCTAAATGCTCATTGAAGGATGATTCCATTATACCAATTTCATCACTCTCTTCGTCTTTGTCGTGGCTAAGAGACGGTGCGTACAGGATCTCACAGAAACCGGTTCCTAAAGCAGTGACATGGAACAACATGTCTCCTTCGTGTCTGAAGACGACAAAGTCACCGATTCGAAGATCATGTGCCTTGACGAACTCTTTCCAACCGTCGGTGAGACTATGGCCTTCCATCTTCACTTTCCAGGTCCTCTCTGACGAATCTGATGTCAAAGTTACAGTCTTTCCCTCGTAGTTTCCCTCTATGTGCTTGGAGAAGAACTTCACAGGAAGTTTCTGCAACAGACAAGACAGAACCATAAGACTTGAGAGAGAGAGAGAAATGAGAGAGAGAGAGAGAGATTTCGTACGAGGTGGCTCTGGAAACCGGAAAGAAGAGGCTGGAAGAAGTGTGGGTTTGCCGGAGAGAAGAGTGATGCATTCGCCATTTCCGATCACTTGGAATGTTAATGTTTCTTCTTCGATCGGCCCTCCTATGGTTGCAATGATCTTCGCCGGTGGTAGCTGCCGGTGTCTTAGGTGTGGTGGCAAAAAAGATTAGGACAGTTAAAAGCTGTAAAAATAAAATAAAAACAAAAAAGGCTGTAAAAGTTGTCTTGTCTTTTCAAAAGAAAAATTAATTACGACCAACACTATTAACACTAAATAAATAAACTAAAGCAACTACTTAAAAAACAGAATAGGCCTGTCGACCACAAAAAAAAAACAGAATAGGCCTTGATATGTTATTGGGCCTGCCTAGAAAGTTGACTAAAGCCCAATATCTATGAAGATCTAAGTCGGTGAATTTTGAAATTTAAACCCAGTTAAAACGGGGAGATGACCAATTCAATGGTTCCGATGAGGAACGGCAAGGCATTTGTTGAAGAAGGATTAAGTAATTGAGTAATTAATATCATTAATGACAATGAATAACGCAGTTTCGATTGAGTAATTGAGTAAAGAAAAAAAAGAGTAACGGAGTCTAAATTCTCAAGGAATGCAAAAACCCTAGTATGAGTTTTACGGGATAAGGAGAATTCCAAGACACAAAATTCAGAAGAACTCTTTAGAGTTGTTTGTTCAATAATGGTGGATCCAGTAATTTCCTCCTCAACCAACAGACCTATCTTTGTCGTAGATCTTTCTGGACAAAGCTCAAATCCCGTACCTTTTCTCTTTAATCTCACTATCTATCTCCCGCTCTTTTTTTTTTTTTTTTTTTTTGAATTGAAAAAAAAGGTGGTTTCACCTCTTTGCCGGGGACATTATGGTCCATTATGGGCACATACCCAATCCTACCACTGGACCAACACACCTTTGGTCTCCCGCTCTCTCTTACATACAATTAATCTCTGTTGTTATAAAGTATCATATACTGTAATTGTTTGTTGTTGCAGATGATTCCTGATTCGTTTATTTCGAATCACTTAAAAGGCAAATTTCAGTCTACGAAACTGAAACTGACTTCCGACGCTTCGGACAGAGCCTGGGAAGTGGAATTGGACGGCCAGAGATTTGCCGACGGATGGAAAATATTCTCTGTCCACCACTGTGTTCGAAACGACGACGTTTTGAGTTTCAAGCACGACGGCGACATGGTCTTCCATGTCACACCCTTCGGACGCTGTTTCTCTCATCAGATACAGTTCATCTCTTCTACCTCTGACGATGAATATGATGATGATGATGATGAACACAATATCTTTGATGATGATGATTACGATGATGACGAAGACAATGCCGATGTTAGAGATGATGATGACTATTCGAGATCGGAAGAGGATTTGTATCCAAAGAAAACTTCGTCGAAGAAGAGAGCAAGATCAGAAACAGAGTCTTCATCAGAAAAATCTTATCTTGTTGCGCACGTCACAGCTTCAAACCTACGCCGAAATCATATGGTTACTACTTCACTTGACTTTTTAATAAAATTCTCATTCTTTTCTTTTGCTACACTATCATTAAGTTGCGATATTGCAGTGTCTTTCAAACAAATTTGCGAGGTCAAATGGTCTGAACAACAGGCAGTGTGAGATTGATCTAAGGAATGGAGATGGAAAATCTTGGACTATGGATCTTAGACACAACAAAACAACTGGTCAGGCATTTATCTGCAGAGGCTGGAAAAGTTTCTGCAAAGCAAATGGGCTCAAAGCCAAATCTTTTTGTAGATTTAAATTTGTCCAAAGCGGAACAAAACCCGTGCTACAGTTGTGTCCCAACTCTTCTAGCATTCCAGATGGAAACTCTTCCAAAGCAAACGAGAAACGGAATGTTTCTGAAACCGAAGGTGATGAGATTGAATCCGAGGATCGCTCAGAGACTGCTTCAATGATTCAGAACAGGATTGTTATATTAGAACTTAAACCTTACATGTTCAGGACAGGTCAACTTGTATGTTCCAACACCTTTTGTTTAATTAACGCTTCTAAGTCTTTTTGTTTTTTTTTGGGGGGGGGTCATTGGCTCAAATGGGTTGAAACTTGTACAGCGACTTCCTGCATCATTCTCAAGAGAGAACGGGATCAAGGAAGCAGGAGAAGTAACTGTAGTGAACAAATTCGGCGTAGAGTGGAACTTGCATCTCGTTAACATCAAGGGACGTGGACAGTTTTACATTAGAGGTTTTAAAGATTGCTTTGTAGCCAATGGCATAAAGAAAGTTGGTGATTCCTTTACATTGGAGGTTGTTCGAGGAGGAACTAGTCCTATTCTCAAGATCTGCTCCGAGGTTAGCACCAAATCAATATCTGTGTGTTAAAACGAATTGTTTACAGATAAAGGAAGCATCGTTTGATGGCTATAAGACTCAGGAGAGGAGAACGCCACAGACGTTTCAAGCATTACGGGATGGAGAAGAGACGGAGACTCCCGTTCAAAAGAGATCTCGAGTTTCTGCAGAAGGTGGACCATCTCACCGCACTAGGGCATCAAACAAATCAAGTGGTGATCCAGAAAACTTGCAGCGCAAGCAACCGCTTCAATCTTGTTCAATCTCTGATCAAGTGACAAAGGTGAAACAGAGTATTGTGAACACTTTAACTGATGTTAGACGGTTTCGGTCGGAGCTCGAGATAAAGGAACAGAATCTAGAAGCTTCGCTGCTGGAAATTGATGATCTAGGTATGATATGAGTAACTGATGAACACTGTCTTTTTTATATGTGTGTTTTATTTTGATAAATATGATGTTGGAACAAGCAGGGGAAAAGATAATGGGAATCAGCAACTTCTTCAACATTAATCAAGTTTAAAGCGGAAAAAAAGATCATCAGAAAATGGACAATGGACTTTTGATAACGATGGAGTTAAGTATTTCACATGAGAACATTTCCCTTTTTTTTTTTTTTGTGGGTCAAGAGAACATTTCCTTCTTCTTTTCCGTTTCCACTTCTTTGAGATTTTTGATCATTCAAGTCTTTATCAAAACAATGTTACTGACAAATTTTTTTTAAAACATAAGATCGTAGAATGTTACTGGCAATTTTCAGTTAACAAATAATGAATAAAATCTTTCTCTAGTTCTTGCTCAAAATTCTATCATTCGTTATAAGTACTCATAATTATAATTTTATTTTGAATTTTAATCGATTACTTATGTTTTTATGAACTTATTATTGTTATTTTCAAATAATTTGGAAAAAAAAATTGTTACAATGACGACAACGATACTATTATAGGTTGATCATCCCCTCATTTGTTTTCTTCAATAATAATATTTTTGTCGTCCTATTAATAATAAAAAAAAATTACGTAGATTTGACCATTATACGTTTAAATGTACATACATATTAGAAATTCTTGAGGAAAAAAAGTTAAAAAAAAATATTAGAAATTAATAACGCGTTAGTATAATGATAAAGTTTTGGTTACTGAGGTAGAAAGATGACAGATTGAAATAAAGTAAAAATATCACTGAGAAAAAGTGGATTCGTATCCAAGTGATTGGACCCAACCCATCTGAGTAGACTGCCTAAAGAATACAACATGTCTTGGAAACAACATGTCTTCGTCACATCTTAAAAACCAACAAGTCAAAAGAGAAAACAAAAATTTCAGACATTACTTGAGCTCTTCAACAATGGTGGATCCATCAATTCCTCCTCAACCCAACCCATCTTTCTTCGTCGCATTCCTTGATGGCCACAACGCCACTCCCGTAAGCTCTCTCTCTCTTTCTCTCTGTTACAACTTACCAAGAGAATCAATTTGTTTTATCATTGTGGTTGCAGATAATTCCTGATGCCTTTTTTTCCACTCACTTAGAGGATACAAATGAGTTAGTGAAACTAAAGTTGACTTCTGACGCTTTCGATAGAACATGGGGAGTCAAATTGAACGGCCGGAGATTCGCCGACGGCTGGGAAGATTTCTCCGCCGCCCACAGTCTCAAAGACGGCGACGTTTTGATTTTCAGACACCAACGGGAAATGTTCTTCCACGTCACACCTTCCGGACGAAGTTTCTCTCAGATACACTGTATAACTTCTAGCTCTGACGATAGTGAAGATGACGATGATGATGATAGTGTTGATGATGATGATGATGATGATGACGAAATTGATGATGATGATGGTAACAAAGATGATGATGGTGATGAGACATGGGACAATGATTCAGATTCGAAGAACATTTCGTCAAAGAAGAAATCAAGATTAAAAGCAGAGTCGTCTTCATCGGAAAACTCTTGTTTTCTCACCGTCACGCCTTCCAATCTACGCCTAAATCGAGTGGTTAGTACTTCGACTCAAACTCTCTAGAGTACTTCTCGTGAGTCATATAAATATGAACATTGAAATTGTGTTTTTTTTTTTTTTGGGGGGCAGAGTCTTAAAAAACATTTTACGAGAACAAATGGTCTGAACAAGAGATGGTGCGTGATTGATCTAATGAATCAAAGTGGAAAATCATGGGTTCTGGATCTGCGACACAACAAATTAACTGGTCAGGATTTTATCCGTGGAGTCTGGAGAAGTTTCTGCCGTGCAAATGAGCTAAAAACCGGAATTTCCTACCGGTTCAAACTTGTCCGGAATGGGACAAGGCCTATGCTACAATTGTGTTCCGACATTACTCCACAAGGAAACTGTTCAAAAGCAAATGGAAAAGTTAAAGATTCGGCAAAATCTAGCAGGGAAGGTGAGAGTGCTTCAATGAAGCAGAACAAGTTTCTTACAGTAACTTTGAAACCTTACATGCTCAAGTCAAGACAACTTGTAAGTTTTTCAACATCTTAGGTTTAAGGTTGATATGATTAAGCATTTTCTTGTAATACTTTATGAATGGTTGAAACTTGTGCAGCGTCTTCCGAGACATTTTTCGAGGGAGAACGGGATCCAAAAGGCAGAAGAGATAACTCTAGTGGACAAAAATGGAGTAAAGTGGCCGTCGTATGTAGCTTCTGCCAATGTACCAGGAGGGTTTTATATAACAAAAAGGTTGATCGATTTTCTTGCAGCCAGCCGGATAGAGACGGGAGAGACCTTCACGTTGGAGTTTGTTCGAGGAGAAGGCACAAATCCTATGCTCAAGTTATGCTCCAAAGCCAAGGTAAGGGTGAAGAAATATACCTTGCGATACAAGTTCTTGGTTTTGCTAAGCTATAAAGGTGTCAACTTTTGTGTTAAAATGAACTGTATTCAGATAGTACAAGCACCACTTGATGCCCCCCGAGGGATGGGTCAAACATCACGGGATGAAGAAGAGGCTCAAGAAGAAACGGAGACTCGGTTCCAAAAGAGAGCTCGGGTTTCTTCAGGAGGAGGACCCTCTAGCCGCACTCAGGCATCAAACAAATCAACTTCTGCTCCAAAAAACTTGCAGTGCAAGCAACCACTTCAACCTTGCTCATTCTCTGATCAACTGACAAAGGTGAAACAGAGTACTGTGGGCATTTTAACTGATGTAAGACGGTTCCGGTCGGAGCTTGAGATAAAGGAACAAAATTTAGAAGCTTTGCTGCAGGAACTCTATGCGTTAGGTATATGATCTGATCGCTTATGAACACTTGTTTTCTATAACTCTTTTGGTCCTCTGTTTCTAACATTTTAATGTTGGAAATAAACAGGGGAGAAAGTTTTGGAAATCAACAAAATCATCAAGTAATCGTCAAATTTAAAAGTGAACTGAAGATCAGGAAATGGAACATTGACTTTTGCAAACCAAAGTAAGTTTCACTGGAGAACATTTCGTCTTCTTCTTCCTGAAACCTAATTATGTTTACGTTTTTAGTAAATGAGATGCTGACTAGATTATTTACGTGGTTGTGAAAGATTCTCATTCGGTAATTAAGCTGATATGTATGAGTTTCTGGACGTGGGATTATTTTAAGGGACTCGGTTTCATCTTTTAATTTTTCAAGGATCTGTGTTCTTGTGGAGATTATTAGTCGATGTCACAAGTGACTGGAGAAAGTTTCCAACTTTGACATGTGAGAAGCTTGGGTCAAAATTCTGATCTGTAATTATAAAAGCCTAATCTGTGTAGCCTCCTTATATATTGCAACTAAACATTTAACAAAAAAAGAAAGTGAGAGCTAGTGATCAGGTCATGGACCAGTCAAACATCATACACCAAAATGCGCCTTCTAGATAATGTAATGACATCTGCCTTGTGACAACTTGATCTGTAAAGGCTAATTTGTATAAGAGATACGGTATGTTAATATCAACTTTTTCTATAGTTTCAATCTGATTATACCTGTGTTTACACTATTACAGTGTTCACGCAAGTCTAGTTGCGAGCCTTAATGTAATTATGACTCTTTCAATGGTTCCGAGGAGGAACTTGCGTATCGTTGCATGTAAGCTATTAAAAAGCATGCCTTTAATTCGAATTACAGTAATAATTAATGAATCTCGAAGGATGAAAAAAAATCTACCAAAGTGACGGCAAAGAAGAATTCTAAAACACATAATTTTGAAAATCAAAAAAAAAATCTGTGAGATTACTTGAGGTTGTTCAACGATGGCGGATCCAGTAATATTCGTCATATTTCTTCACGGACACAAATCCAATCCCGTACTTACTCTCCCTCTCTCTGTTTTCTCTATGTGTGTCTCTGTTATAACTTATCAAATAACATTAAAATGGTTTATATATCATCGTTGTTGTTGCAGATGATTCCTGCTGCGTTTTTTTCGACTTACTTAGATGGTAAACATCAGTCAATGAAATTGAATCTGACTTCAGACGCTTCGAACAAAACCTGGGAAGTGAAATTGGACGGCCGCAGCTTCGCTGACGGCTGGGAAGATTTCTCTGCCGTACACTGTCTTCGAGACGACGATATTTTGGTTTTCAGGGACAAGGGGGACATGTCCTTCCACGTCACACCCTCTGGTCGCAGTTTCTGTCCGTTTCAGTGCATATTCTCTGAGGAAGATGATATATGGGACGATGGTTCAGATTCTAAGAACATTGCGTCGAAGAAGAAACCGAGAATGGAAGCAGAATCTTCCTCAGAAAACTCTTATCTTGTGGCACACGTCACGTCTTCAAACCTAAGCCGGGATACATTGGTTACTACTCTTTACTTGACTCTTTTTATAATTTGAGAGCATAATCGTGTACCATCACACTAATTAATATTTTGCAGTGTCTTTTAAGGGGTTTTTCGAGATCAAATGGCCTGAACGAGAGATCCTGTGATATTGATCTAATGAATCAGCATGGAAAAACATGGACTCTTGGTCTTAGATACAACAGAACAAATGATCAGGCTTGTATCAGAGGAGGCTGGAGAGACTTCTGTTTCGCAAATGGGCTAGAAGCTGGATCTCTCTACAGGTTTAAACTTGTCCAAAACGGGACAAGGCCTTTACTACGACTGTGTTCCGACACTATTCCAGAAGGAAGCTGTTCCAAAGCAAATGGAAAACATCATCTTTCGAAAAAATCTAGCAGTGACTGCTCAGAGAGTGCTTCAATGAAGCAGAACAAGTTTCTGACAATAACCTTTAAGCCTTACATGCTCAACTCAGGTCAACTTGTAAGTGTTAGGGTTAATTTAATTAGCATTTTTTTTTGTAATACTTTATGGATGGATGAAATATGTGTAGCATCTTCCGCGACCTTTCGCGAAAGAGAATGGGATCAAGGAGGCAGGAGAGATAACTTTAGTGGACAAATATGGTGTAAAGTGGCCGTCGTATTTAGCTCCTGCCAATGAGCAAGGAGAGTTTTACATGGCAAAAGGTTGGAGAAGTTTTTGTTCAGCCAATAGGTTAGAGACGGGAGAGTCCTTCACGTTGGAGTTTGTTCGAGGAGAAGGCACAACTCATATGCTCAAGTTCTGCTCCAAGGCTAAGGTATACCTTACAATACAAGTTTTAGGTTTTGCTAAGTCATCGAGGTGTCAACTTTTGTTTTCAAAATGAATTGAATTCAGATAGAACAAGCACCATTTGATGGCCCCCGAGGGACGGGTCAAGCATCATGGGATGAAGAAGAAGAAACAGAAAATCGGGTCCAAAAGAGAGCTCGACTTTCTGAAAAAGGAGGATCCTCTCGCCGCAGTTTGGCATCAAACAAATCAAGTGATGATCCAGGAAACTTGCAGAGCAAGCAACCGCTTCAACATTGCTCCATCTCTGATCAAGTGAAAAAAGTGAAACAGAGTATCGTGGTTACCTTAAGTGGTGTAAGACGGTTTCAGTCGGAGCTCGAAATAAAGGAACAAAACTTAGAAGCTTCGCTGGAGGAAATCAATGCGTTAGGTATGATCGGAATGAATGCTGATGATTACTTTGCTTTCGTATAGTACTAATTTGGTTCTATGTTTCTAACATTTTAAATGTTGGAAATTAACAGAGGAAAAAGTATTGGAAATCAACAAGATCTTCAACAGTCAAAAGATTTAAAGTAAGGAAATGGAGCAGAGACGTTTGCATACCCCTTTTTGTATCTTGGACTCGTTTAACGAAGGAGACTAAGAGCATGTGCAATGCTAAGCACCCAAATGGGGTGCTTAGCTATTTTTTTTATCATTAAACATGATTTAAGAACTTAAGTTAAGAACTTTAATAATTTGAAAGTGCAATGGTTAAGAACCCAAATGGGGTGCTTAACTTTTTTTTTTTTTTATAATTTAATTTTATTATATAAAAGAAACAATAAAATTAACTTTATTTAAACATAATACATTATTAAAACATAATACATTATTAAAACATAAAACATTATTAAAAAACATAAAAAATATTAAAACATATTTCTTAAAACCGTCTTAATCACGTCCAAATTTTTGTCATATATGCTCAACCAAATCATTCTTCAATTGTAGATGCTTTTGTCTATCATGAAGTCTAGTTCGAACAGCCAACCTATCAGAGATATATGATGGCATTTCTGTAGAATACGTGAGATTCACATGTGAACTCCCGGTTCCTTCTTCTTGTTGGAATTCTGATACATCATATTGAGTGTACCCCTCTCTTTCGTCTTCCACTATCATATTGTGTAGTATGATACAAGCTCGCATAATCTTTCCTATTTTTTCTTTATCCCAATAAAGTGCTGGATTTTTAACAATAGCAAATCGAGCTTGCAAAACTCCAAATGCACGTTCCACATCTTTTCGTGTAGCTTCTTGATGTGTAGCAAATAATTTTGCTTTCGCACCCTGTGGAATTGGAATAGATTGGATAAAAGTTGCCCATTTTGGATAAATACCATCTGTTAGATAGTAAGCCAAATCATACTCCCTTCCGTTGACAGAGAAATTCACTTGCGGAGCTGTACCAGTTATGATATCATCAAAAACGGGAGAGCGATCAAGAACATTGATATCGTTTAAGGTACCTGGAGCTCCAAAAAAAGCGTGCCATATCCAGAGATCATATGAAGCTACGGCCTCTAAAACGATTGTCGGTTTTTGAGAACCACGTGCATATTGACCTTTCCAATCGGTTGGACAATTCTTCCACTCCCAATGCATACAATCGATGCTTCCTACCATCCCGGGAAATCCACGTTGCTGTGCAATATGAAGTAGTCTTTGAAGATCCTCATGTGTGGGTCTTCTGAGGTACTCATCACCAAACAAATGTATTATTCCTTCGACGAAATTGTATAAACATGACCGAGCTGTTGATGCACCAAGCCGGAGGTATTCGTCTACCCCATCAAGAGCAGTACCATATGCCAAAATACGAATTGCTGCTGTACATTTTTGAAGTGTGGATAGACCAGATCTTCCGATAGCATCATCTCGTTGTTGAAAGAATCGAAATTCATTGGAGAGTCGATTAACAATGTGCAAGAACAATGGCTTGTTCATTCGAAAACGTCTTCGGAATATATTAGGAGTGTATGTTGCATCTTCACTAAAATAATCGTTCCACAAACGTATATGGCCCTCCTCACGGTTTCTTTCAATAAAAGCTCGTTTCTTCTTTGGCACGGTGGTCGCTAGACGGTCACCATATTCACGGAACGTGTTCTCGCACGCATCGTCGAAGTCTTGATCAAAATGTTGATTAACATATTGATCAAAATTATCATCATCTGAACCATCGTTGTTGTCATGAGAAGAAGAAGCCATGTTGATAAAGTAGAAAAGAAATAGAATGAGTTTCGGTTTGAACCAGAGTTTGATAGAGTAAAAAAGAAAGAGAGAATATATAAAGAGAAGTGATAAAAGAGAATGAGTTTCGGTTTGTATTGATCATGTGCATTGCTATTGTTATAAATAGAAGGAGAGATACGAATAACAAACACAATTGTGTGGTCCAAATTAAGACACAACTAAAACAAAAACAAACAAACATAATGGACAAAGTTTGGTCACATGCGTTACCAATACAAAAGAGAAAAAAAAAACGACAAAACAATATGAGTCAGCTCCACGTTTCTTGCAACTCCACGGGTATGAATAAGAGTCATCATCATCATCTCCTAAGATTCCAGCTAGATCATCATCACGGGTTTTCTGTAACCTGCAATACAAAGTAAAGTCTTCGATATTAGAAGATGCACTACTATCTTTTATGATTGGAAACCGGCTTGGAAAAGAGTTACCATTCTAATTTGATTTTCTTAGAACATTCTTCATAAGTTCAACAGGTCTGCGATTAACCTCTTCTTAAGAGCTGCTTCCTCCTCCGATAGTGGCTCTTGTTTGGCAAGGAGTCTGTCTAGCACCTTCAAACCCGAGACTCTTTCCTTGGTCGCATTGTCCTTCTCTCTGCAGGACCACATCATCTGAAACTCAGCGGCAGCCTTACCCTCTACCGTGTGGGTCTTCTTACCAAGCGCTTTAGCTGCCTTAACACCAGCAGGTCTAGTTGCTGCTTCAGCATCCTCATTGGTACATGTCTGAGAGCTTGAAGACTGTGGACCTTGCTCACACTTTCTCTTCTTAGAGGTTGCTCCATTTTTTGCATTAGACACTTGACACCACTTCTGCTCGTATCGGAGCTCCTTCCAAGCATGCTCAAGAGTAAATTTTTGTGAGCCATTATCATTCTCGAATATCTTGTGAGCCATGTTCAGAACATCATCATCACTCTGCCCACTACTTCTCTCTCTCTTTGCAGCTTCATAAGCTCCACAGAACTTTGAAACAAGTTTATGAATCCTGTTCCATCGTGCCTTACACTGGACTGGCCCCCTCACTTCTCCACCAAGACTTGCTGCAACATAAGCTGAAATGCGATCCCAAAACGCCCCTAATCTCTGCTCATTCGATACAAGCGGATCTTTGCTTGTGTTCAACCAAGCGCTTATGAGCACAACATCATCCTCCCGGCTCCATTTTACTCTTCCTCTAGTGTCAGCAGGCGTTTCGTCATCGAGGTTGGAGTCTTCACCAAAGACAGGATCGACTCTAGGGGAACTCACAAAGAAAAAGGAATCTTGTTGGCTGTTAAGGAGGTCAACAAAGTTGGGTGTAGAATCCATAACAACAAAAGTCCAAGAGAGAAAGAGATAAAAAGGATAAAGACAGTTTCAAGAGATGATGAAAAGGAAGATACAAGGCTGCGAGTTATATCAACAAACGTTCAAGAGAGGATAAAGGAAGAGTAGAAGCAGCATTCATCACACCCAACTTCAGACACGACATGTATCCGTCTTCTTTCCAAACATTATGAAGCACAACCACCTTCGGAGTAATACGCATTTAACTAAAAGAAGCATTTGCACAACCATCTTGACATGACTTGTAGCTAATACTAAGAAGCATTTATAACCAACAACAAAGTCCTAATCTAACGAGACGAAGTGAGAAGCATTCACTAACCAGGAGATATTTACTAATCCACGGGTATGAAGCATTTACTACCACCTCACATCAACAAAACACTAGAAAAATGTATCTGTTCTAACACAATGTATCTTTTGTATAAACAAAAGCTTCCATACATCAACAAAATGCAAGCAGAGAAAATTCTCAAGTGAGATTTCTTCATAACTCGGATCAATCTTGAAGCAATTAAAGAAACCGGATTGATAAACATGTGAAACCAATACTCTTATTCAATTCAAGCAAATAAAAATCGACATAGTCTATTTCATACTCAAATCCCTACTATCTCAATCAATTTCAATCTAATTCTCCAATGAAATCCCTAAATTCCCAATCCATAAATCCGACACACTCAATTTCCTCAACAAATCAACAAATCAAGCAAATAAAAATCGAAATCATAATTGCATGGTTCAAAATAAACTAACCTTTGCCACAATTACTGTAACCCGAGAAGATAGAGACACAAACAACAACGACAACAGAGCCGACTCCATCACCGCCGCGGAACAAGCTTTCCGAGAAATCCCTTCCGCCGATCGACTCCCGAGCCGACTCCATCGCCGCCACCGACTAGCTTCAGGTAAGACACCACCGGCGCCTGACTCAACGAATCGGACTCTCTCCACCTCTCTCCACCGTCACCTCGCTTCTTCTCCTTGCGAAAGAGAAGAACCAAATCGTTTCAAAAAAAAATGAAAGAGAAGAACCAAAACCCGACACAAAAAAACAAAAATACAGAAGAAAAAATAAATAAAGCCGAACCAATGATAACTTGCTACGTGGGTCTTAAGCACCTGGTTTGAAAGTGCTTAATTAAGCACTGGTGCTTAGCTGAAACAACAAAAACATTCAAGTATATTAATATTTAAGTTAAGCATCAGATCTAAGCACCCCAAAAACAAGAGCGTTGCACATGCTCTAAGTAGTTTCAGTAGAAACAACATTTTCCTCTTCTTCCTACAAACTAAATTATGTTTATTAATTCTTCGGTAAGTGAGATGCTGGCTAAATGATTTACGCGTCTGTGAAGATTGTCACTCGGTAATTAAAGTGGCCTCGGTTTCATCATTTAAATATTTAAGGATAGGGTGTGTTCTTGTGGGGATTACCGGTAGATAAGTGACTTGAGAAAGTTTTTAACTTTGACATATGAGAAGCTCCGGTAAAAGAAAAAAACTGATATCCTTCTTGATATCCTTTTCACAATCAGTGTTGTTTAAAGATTTTTTTCTTGTTTCATAATAAGTGTTATTTTTTATTTTCAATGCAAATTTTGGCACAAAATATCTAATTTAACCTCAGATCTAATGAAGAATTCCAAAAATTATTATATATTTTAAGAGTATAATTGAATTTTTAATATGTTTTATTAATTTATGTGCAAAGTGTTAAAACGACACTTATTATGAAACGGAGTGAGTATTTATTTCGAAACGTAGACAATCGGGAAAAGATTTCATTTAGGGGCCTAATATAGTTGGTAAATGGGTGTCAATTTGGTGCTTGGTTTTGTGTTAATTCAACTAAAAAGTTGCAAAACTTTTCGCCTTATAAAGTTTTATTCTAACTTTGAAGCAAATGTAATTTGCCTAAACTGAAGATTGAGTATATAATAATGTCGTTGATTTCAACTAAAAAAATCCCAAACAAAAAGCACTGGCCACGTTTTCAAGTTTGTAAGTGACAAGTAGAAGAACTAAAGAATTTTTTTAATAACAAAGTAACCACGAAGACATTGTTTTGGCATGACCACAAATACTGAAGCACAGAAAAGTAAAAGAGACAAGATCATGATCCTAGTTCGGTCCCAAATCATCAACAAACCCACCAAATTAAAATCAGTTTGGTCCCATTCTTCTCTTCCACATCATTCAATTGATTGTTATGTATGACGTAAACCTCTCTGCTTTTCTGCAATATACTTTATGCTTCTTCTCATTCAACTTTCCTCTGCCGACACTTTTTTTTAATCCACGTTTCTTCACTTTTCACCGACACTAAGATGAAAAATTCCTAAGATCAGAGAAAACAATAAATGGTCTCTCTTTCTTGTTTCAACCTAGTCAGAATACAGTTACAATCTCTTTCCACAATGGTTGGGCTTTAAATTACAAAATTCTTTCAAGACAAGCTTTTTTAACTGCCAACAACATGTTCCAACTTTACAGATATTGTATACATGTATGAATTTCTGGCTCACACTCTAACCCTAGCAATGGAGGAATCAAACAAACATAACAAACAAACAAACCGGAAAATAAATTAATGCCTACCACTATGGTTCCAACAATCTCATTACAGAGGATACCACTGAACATAGAGGAAATGGGGAATCAAACTCACTGATTTATTGACCCGAGTTACGNGGCTTTAAATTACAAAATTCTCTGCAGTTGATTTGACATGGATCTTGTATTAGTTCAAGACAAGCTTTTTTAACTGCCAACAACATGTTCCAACTTTACAGATATTGTATACATGTATGAATTTCTGGCTCACACTCTAACCCTAGCAATGGAGGAATCAAACAAACATAACAAACAAACAAACCGGAAAATAAATTAATGCCTACCACTATGGTTCCAACAATCTCATTACAGAGGATACCACTGAACATAGAGGAAATGGGGAATCAAACTCACTGATTTATTGACCCGAGTTACGGAATCTATGAAGCCTCTCTGGTTTTTTCTCAACTCATCTGCTCGCCTATGAGGTCGAGACCCACGAGAAGAAAGGTGACACCTTGGAATAACAGGAAGTAGAAATGTACTCCTTGAGCTGCCAAGAGACTCCTAATCGCTGCAGTGAGTAAAAGAAAGGCTAGTGCGAGCTCTTTGTGGTATATCTTGTTGGTTTTCTTGACGGGTTTCTTTGAAACCGCTTGTTTCTGTTCTTCGAGTTGGCTCAGCTCCAAAAGCTTGCTGTCGGAAACCCCCCTAAGTAATTTGCTTTTCTTGTTTGGTGTTTCTTTCTCGGTGATAGATAAAAGATCTGACTCTGATGATCTTCCAGCTTTCTTTGTGACAATCCACTCGTAAGAGCTACCCAATTGGAATAATCCGGATACCATCGCGTTAAACTTGGTGACGGACATTGTGTTCTCGAACAAGAGGTAAGGGACGATGAAAGGGAACGATTTTGGAGATGGAAGAAGGTTGAGGAAAGACATGAAAACCGGTATGTAGCAGATGACCCAAACAGGGAGCTCAGCTTCTGGAACAAACATGGTGAGTGGAAGGATTATGCAGAACAATGTGAAGGAGTAGAAAGGAAGTATGAGTTTCCTAAGAAGGAAGAAGAGCAGTATCAGATTTGCCTTCTTCCATATCGCTATCTGCAAGAAGAAAGAATGAGAAAAAGAAGAAGAATTTCATTAAATTGATGATCAAAAATTTAAATTCTGAAGAAGAAAAGAGTTGTACACTACCTTAGAGGTCAAGATTGCACCAAGACACAAGCGAAAAAGCTGCATAGGTCCTGAATGCCAACGGTGTTGCTGCTTCTTATATGCTTCGTAGGACTCAGGAACTTCACAAAGGACCTGTAGATTGTTTTCACTCCAGTTTAATATAATGGATACATGAATAGGGCTTTTTTGTTTTGTTTACGGAATGATTGACAAATAGTAGCACCTTGACATCGTTAAGATAGATGAACTTCCATCCATGGAGATGTGCGCGGACTGCTATATCCATATCCTCAACAGTGGTTCTTTCAAGCCAGCCACCAGATTCCTCAAGGGCTTTGATTCTCCAAACTCCAGCTGTTCCATTGAAACCAAAGAAGTTCAAGAACACGCCGCTGACTTGTTGCTCAACCTCAAAGTGAAAACACAGATTGATGTTCTGAAGACGGGTCAACAAGTTCTCGTCTTTGTTCACAAATGTCCATCTAGCTTGAACCAGACCTAACTCTGGGTTATCCTGAAGATTAAACAGCAAGTTAGAAATCTCTCCACTTTGACTTTTCAATGATACATAGATAAATGAAACTGATATGTTAATAATACCGACCTTGAAATGTGGAACTGTTAGTTTAAGGAAATCTGGATTAGGTTGGAAATCCGCATCAAATATTGCTACAAACTCGTATGCTTCCACGTAATCACAGCTCATAGCGGATTTGAGGTTACCAGCTTTATATCCGGTTCTAACCAAGCGATGCCTGTAGATTATGTTGACTCCCTTTTGGCTCCATTTGGCAACCTCAGCTTTAATTAGCTCTTGGATGCTTTCATCGTTTGAGTCATCGAGAACCTGAACCAGAATTCGATCTTTTGGCCAGTCAAGTTGACACACAGCAGATATAGATTGTTCATACACCTGAACAAGAAGAATACCAAAGATGATTACATTGAGAGATAAAAAATTGATGCCAAAAAAAGGCTATACTTTCTTCGATATACCAAAGTCAAAAGGTTTGATACTCTTTTTTCTTGAGTGAGCATACCTCTCTCTCATTGCACATTGGAATCTGAACAAGAACCATTGGATACGCAAATCCAGATCCCTCAGCATCATCATTACGGAACGGCTCCTCATCAAATCTCGGCTTAATTTTCTTGTACTTGATCCAAAAACACCCCAAGCAAAGAATCAAACGATCTACGGACTGTATAAGGAACAGCACGATACAAAACTTGGAGAGAGCTTTGATTGGAGGAGCAATATAGTCAGCTCTTAGAGTTAACCAACCAACATAGACAAGATGAAACAAGCTCTGGATCTCAAGTGTGCTAGTGGGGATGTGAAGATTAGGGTTTTTGAAGTAATGCCATCCTCTGAAATAAGCAACAATCTCGAACCCGAGAATCACTAAGGAAACAGCTAAGAAGAGCTTAATGGCCGAGAAAAGCCATCTGTCTCTGCCCAATTTCTCAGAGCCAAGTGGGTGAGTGAAACTAAGCCGTTTCTTGATAGCACCAAGGAGAGACCAGAAGACAGTGGCGAGCCAAGTGAGACACCCAACGGCTCTGTGAGCTTTGAGAAGCAAAACCCAAGTAACTTGCTTTGCGTTCTTGCCTCTGCTCTTCTCCACTGGTCTAAACGCTGAATCTGGACCTCCGATTTCAACTACCGAGTAATTTGGATTCTCCATTTTGACTACAACTGGTGTTCCTTTCCTCGTATCTTTTGCCCACCAATCTGAAAAATCCAACCTAGGAGCCATCTTTTTCTCTAACCCTCTTCTCCCTGACAAGTAGAGAAATCGAAAAGATAAAAGAGCAGAAAAGTAGTTGAATTTCTTAATGTGGTAAGGATCCCAAAAACACCCAAATCTCAAAATGCAAGATTAAGCAAAACCCATTTTAGGAAAACGAAAATGGAGGGATTTTTGAGTGAGTAAATCTTCAAGAAAGGAGCGAGCTTTCTACGGATAATGGAAGAAATATCAACACACAGATCCCAGAAATCGGAAATCTAGAGACCCATTTTTATTTAATTTTTATAAACCAGACAAAGAAGCATCCACAGCTCAAGGCTCATTTATAGTGGACCTTTTTAAGAGAATGACAGAGAGAGAGTGAGAGAGATGGGTTGGTGAGAGAGTGGAGTGACTCAGAGAGAGAAAGAGATTGATACTTGGCTTTGAGAGAGAGGAGCAAAGCAGAGGAAGAAGAAAGGTATCTGTGAAGTTTGTAAGATGTGTCTTACACTTTCATGTGTGTGTTACTTGTTCAGCTACTTCTTTGATGGCTTCAGCATGCAAATTCATCCCCTTTTTATCACACTCCTGTAACTTTCGCCAGCACTTGTCATGTCATGGATCCTTCTCATAGAAAAAATAAAAATTAATTTTTTTTTTTGAGAAACGAATAAAAACAATTAATTTTTTTCAAAAGAAAAATTTAGGAAAATCCATTGATTGATGATGGACCATACCATTGTTTGGCAATTTGAAGTGAAGACAATTTCAAATTTGTGAGACAAACTCCTTAAATTGGCACAAGTTTTGAAGATACCACCAAATTGGTTTCAATTGAATCACTCTTCCGTTCTCACCGCTTCGCCTATGTCATTTTCCATGTGCTTTCATTATATTCATTTTTTTTTCTTTTAGTAAAAATCCCTTTTTAGTAGTTCATTCAACTTTTTTTTTTTTTTTTTTTGCACCAAGTGTCATGAACTTTAGAATTTTGACGGGAATGTTATGAAGACATAAATATGGTGACTAAACAATCCGGATAACTTTTAAGCTTTTTTATATTTTTGTTTTTTGAAGAAAACCGGTGTGTTATAAATAACTAAAAACAAATTACGAGTCCAAGCCTTAATTAGTAAGGAGGGAAACATTTAGTTGGTGTTTTCTTTCTTCCTTTGGATGATTAATGGACAAAGTACACTAATAATATTCAGAGGGTCAAGTGTTGACTAATAGTAGCAAGAAACTATTATAATATTGCCGCTAATTATGGGACTTTTTGTAAAACAAAAAATATTTTAGTGGTGTGTCTTTTGACAAAAAGAATTATATGATTCACCGATTCAGTAAAAGGATAATCACAATTTTTTTCAATTTGAAAAATTCGGAAAGTTTCAAACCAACTATAAGGTTACGCGAGTTACTTGTCGGTGGTGATACTAACACATGTAGAAGATAAGAATATTCTTTGGCATTTTAAAGGTTTATTTTACTATACAATACCTAACGTTTTACAAAAGTATTATAAGAAAACTAAGAAAAAGTCAAAGCTTAAAAGAGAGAAGAGTTATTATATGTTTAAATCCAATTAGTTTTGTGGATTTATAAATCTTTTTTTGTAATACCTTCTATTTTGTTCTGTTTGGGTCATCTACAGATCCATACACAAACCAATCGTGATGATATAAGCCTTGAATGGGAAGCGAGGTTAGATGCGGATCTTGCTTGGACCGCTTTTACGTTCCCATTAAAAAAAAATTAGACGGCAGGTGGGACATATGAAAGAAGAATTATGAAGAACCGTTTGCTACGGTTGAAACACCACAAATATAGTGTGGTTTTAATATTTTGTTGCATGTGAACCACTTTTTAATTTTTTAATAATTTTTTCACTTTTTACTAAATAAGTTATTTCTAATAATTGTTCTTTTTTTTGTCGACAAATATTTTATAAATTAGAAGACGTACATAGGTTCTTTTACATAGAATTTATTTAGTAAAAGTGAAAAAATTAAACTTGCTACAGTTAAAAGAATTGTTTTTGTGTTGTATTATACTTGATATTTTGAATTTTATGTTTTTTTAACAACAAATATAGTTTGTTATATTTATAAAAAAAATTTTAACTTTAAAAATAATTCGATTATATTATATTGTATTATATTATTTTACTTAGTTTTTTTGGGATGTATTTTTTAATTTCATTTTAGCAATAAATATATTATTGTAAATTGCCAAAAAAATTTATTAAAATTTTAATAATTATTTAGTTATGGTTCGTAATTAATTAATGAAAAAACTTGATCATTAACAAATAATTAATTTTAATTTATAATCATATTAATATCATTAATCTATTTTTATTTATAAAATATTTATCTAAAATATATATTCCGCACCGTTTTTTATATTTTCACCATTTACACATTTGGACCGCACCGCATGTTGTTTTTTTCACCATTCATATATTGTCTCGCACCGCTTGTTCCGCAATAACCGCACTTGTTCCGCATAATGTGTTTCTTTCAACCGCACCGCATTAAAACCGTACCGCAATACACTTCCTAAACCGCTTGTCCCGCACCGCTCAAACCCTGTCACCGTTCAAAATCATAGTAGTTCAAAATTCGTAGATTGTAATGCTAAACTTTTCTAATACTTATGATTAGTCATTGTAATCATAATAGATGAGAAAATTTTTTCTTTTTTTGAACAATTAAAAAATTAGGTTTTTAAATAAATTAACTACATAACTAGTATGATTTTAGTTTGAAATCCCTCAGTTTACAAAATTCATACACACTCCTCCACCTAAATATCCACTAACATAACTATGACGATTCTAAGGTAAACAATAATTCACAAATTATTGGACGTGATATATTTTATTTAGTATGTGTTTAAAATGTATCCAGATCAGACCCGGTCCATTAATCATGAATATATTAAGATGATCGATTATGTTTTGATGAATGATTCACTTTTCAATTATGATATTCTTTGAACTATGTTATTATTTCATTCCACATACAGTACTGCTTTACACTCTCTAGTACCTCTACTTTATCGAAATTTATTTTAATTATTGTAATTAGTGGATACAATCATTCAATATTCATTTTATAATTTGAATAAAGTTTTGATATTGTAATGTAAGTTTGTTTAGTTTTATCAACTAGTCCAAAGTAACATCCATCCTTTTCCAAATTTGAATTTTCTGAGCAATATAAATTATATTTTTGGTAATCAGTCTTCTAAAATATATGTAGAGTAGTATATAGTATATACCGATGTATTCATCAACCTAGAAAATTGGATTTAAGAGACATACACCTGATTTCAAATTTTTGCAACACAACTCTTTTAAATAAAACTGACCTGGTTGAATTTGTATATATATATATATATATATATATATAGATTCCGTTTAGTTAAGATATGTATTTTTTTTTTTTGGTACATGCGTTATTTCAGTCAAAGTTAAACACAAAAGAATTTGAATAAGTAATCTCTTCTTTGGGACATATTGTCGTTTTTTTGACGAGGAAAACCAATTATAAAGAGAGAGTATAAGAGTGTCTCAGTTTCAATACCGAAACAGTTAATTATGATCCGCATGCATTAATTATGGAAACGAGACCTTTTCTAGAGATTTTTTTTAATGAATTTATTATTTTTCCAAAAATATGTTGTCTATCTAATTACGTGGAAGGTCATTCGCCTATATAGCTTTTTTCACAATAATTTATTGATCACGGATTATCTTAATTAAAGATATCAATTAGAAGTGGATTCATTGAAAAGTATTTTTACCGTTGATAAACGGAATGAACACATGTTTTTTCCTTTTTATAATTTTATCACAAACGTTTTTTTCTTCACGTCACAAACGAATTTCATTTGTTGATTATCCCTGTTATGCTGCTTTATGCTACCGTTACAATTTTAATCTTAGTTTGTATCTACATATATATGGATAAGTAAATATCTTGTAATTTTACATGAAAATAACCTGATCAACCGCGATATGTTGTTAACATGTTAGTTAAGGTTAGGGTGGGCGTTCGGATCCTCGGATCGGGTTCGGGTTGGATATTTCGGGTTTAGGGATTTAGGTACCGATCCGATATTTTAAAATTTCGGATAGGGTTCGGTTCGGGTTCGGATCGGATCGGATCGGGTATTTTTTTTAAGATCCGAAATTTTTCGGATATATTCGGATCCATATCCAAAAGTATCCACAATATCCGAAAAACCCCGAAGAACCCGAAATCCGAAACAAAACACAAAAACATGAATATTCATTTCAATAAAACCAATATACTTTCAAACCAAAAGTATCGAAAATACCCAAAAAATCTATAAAAAAAAACAAAATAGGTGTATTCGATATACCCATAATATCGAAAATATACAAAAAATACCCGAAATACCCAAAAAATAATTAATATATTTGGGTTTATAGTTATAATTTTGGATATTTGAGTTATATCAAATCTAAATATAATTAATATATTCGGATATTTAATTACACTTCAAATATTTCGGGTACCCATTTGGTTCTCGGTTTGGTACCGGTTCGATTCTTCGGGTATAGGAATTTATGAGGAATTTATGATCCGATTGGATATGTTAAAAATTCGGATCATGTATTTTTTGGTTCGGTACCACTCATGTTAAGGTTTCCAACGGTGGTTGTTGAAAGCTTCTCGTTAAACCGGTTTTCCTGGTTTTAATAACATATTCATCGGTTAGTTCTGATCAAAATCATTGGTGATTGGTTTTGAGTGCAAAAGAGCCAAAGACTATTAGCCGGACTATCCTCACAAAAGGAAACCAAACCCAACATGAGTCAGAGAATCTCGATAGTGTAGGAGGAGTATCAGAAATATAACTTTTTGGACAATGACATTTTTGATGTGCAAACCGAATCGGACCAAAAATTCTCATTTTTTGTGAGCTTCTAAATCAGACAATAGCTTAGCCGGTTTAGCCTTTTTCTGCCGGTACTTGGCGTACGAGTACCACACACCACCAGCTGTGTTAACCACTAAACCGGACACGTTCAAAGCATGTACTTCAACACCACCCAAGAGTACAAAACCGAGCGTCTGGGAGATTCAAAAAAAAAGGAAACAAAGATAAGTAAGACTAAGAAAAAAGGAAACAAAGAGACTTTCATCTCCCAACAGAGTCCAATGAGATTATTATACTCACAGTGGAACCAACGCCTTTGAGGACACCAACGATGGTTGTTGTTAAAGCAGAGTTCACAATGGTGCAAAGAAACATGGTGAAGTTGAGGACAATCCCCATAACCAGTGAAAGAATGAGAATCACCAAGAACGGCAAATAAGAACACTGTCGAGGAGAAAAAAAAATAGTTCCACCGTTAAGAGAATAGTTTCTGAGAAAAGCTGCAAGCTTGGAGTAATGAAAGTTTCTGACCTTTGCAAGTAATAGCGATATAGAGTTTGGGAATTCGCCGGTAACTATGATGAGGAAGGACAAAAATGGGAGGGAAAGGAAGCTGTTATAGAACATTATCTCGATCGAGGAAAGCCCGTCTTCTGCACCAGACTTCTCAACCAGGACAAGGTACATGGTCTGCAGGCGATGAGGAGGAAACGATATTTGTTTTTATCATATGGTTATTGCCTTATTGGAGCATTGTGTAAGAGAAGAAGAAGAATAGTGAAACCAACCTGGAAAAAGACCGATGTTAAAGCCAAACCATACCCGAAAAGATCAAAAGAAAAATCTCCAAGAGCTGCAATTACACAACCTGCAGCCGTCAGTAGTACAGATAGAGCAACCTGAAGTTTGAACAAGAGATTCAGCGGCTGAAAGATTACAAATAAATAGACGAACCCAATTCCAAAACACTATATACCTGAGTTGTTGGTTTGCCTTTACCAAACAGATACCCGGCAATCAAAACAGCGAGCGGAGTGAGTCTCTTAATGGCGATATACATTGGAATATTCACTCCTTTCAAGCTTGCAAGAGCAAATGCAACATTAGCATTGTAGAAGATGGAAACCGGGAGAAGCTTTTTCGCAGTGGCCATATCGATTCCTTTGGCTCTTGTGTATCCCATTCGTCTGCCAAAGTGTATAAGCAAAGAAGTAGCCAATTGCTAATACAACCAAAAGAAAAGCAATTCATAATTAGCATTTTGGGGAAGTGAGTAATCTCTTGATTATAATAAAACCGAGATATCAAATACTGAAGAATTAAAGTAGTACCTGAAGGGTAAGAACAGTCATCGAATGTGGATACTGCATAATCACAGCTTTGTTGATAAAAACCATTGCCATTGAAGTAATGCCATATGAAACAGCTGCGATTAAACTGCATCATCGAACAAAGATAAGCCCCAGTAATAAAGCGTAAATCTAGATCTACCCAGATGAAGAACCGCAATCGAAGTTTGCCAAATTTCATAACTCCAAGAAGCACTAGACCAATAATTACTGCCCCTACGTCCTAAATTGATCAAAATTCAATCCAAGAAGCTTCCCTAATCGAATTGGAAATAAAAGGAAATTAAAAATGCACAGATCATCAAATAAGAAGAATCAGAGCACGAAAGGAAGGGAGAGAGGGTACCTAATGGACGAGCTAGGCTCCATTTCGGCTTGAGCCTCCATGAAAAGAAGAACGATTCGAGATATAAATCAATGAAGCCTGGAAACTGAAGAAAAATCGCGAGATGTTTCCTCAAAGGCGTTGGTTTCAACGTGATTCAAAGGCATTACGAGAAGAAAGTGCGATTAGATTAATTGTTTATCAGCTATCAGCTCAATTGTTTATAGTTTCTTTCTCTCTTAATTGCCATGGATTTAGGATCTTAAGCGAACTCGAGTGAAGTTGGAGCTTCCGGTGGATTAAATCTGGACAAAGGGATTAAAGTGAAATCAAGGAGGAATCGTCCCAAAAATCCTTACATCTCAAACGAAAATATAACGTGTCCCTCTTGTAAATTCATTTTCGATTAAAATTATTTTAATTCGAAAAATAGAAAAATTACCGTAAAACCTACCCCAATTAAAAAATTTACAACCTCTACTAGGGTTATATCCGCCCACGGAAAATCCACCCAACCCAATCGGGTCAATTTGTTGGGTTTAAAGTAAAACTGAAAAAATTGGTAAAACTAAACTGTCGTAAAACTGGAAAACTTGGTAAAACTATATTGATGTATAACTAGAATAACTTGATAAAACTGATTGTTGCAGAAATCCGGTGATGAAACAATGGCACTGCAACCTCTTATAATGTATTTCCCAGCAACGGAGTACACGAAAAAAATAAAGATTTCGACGAAGTCAAAGAATTTCTGTTAACTCTTGAGAAGTTGGAACCTCCGCTTACACGTCATGAGAGGAATTGGTTTCAAACGCATCCGCAGTTCAGACACATCTTCCACTTGCCGAAGGACAACAACCACATGCTCTAGGGCATGTGGATGCTATTGCTTCGAACCGCCTCCATAGAGAAGAAAAAGGAAGCGTGGTTCGTGGTGAATGGCGTTCCGGTCCGATACGGTCTGAGGGAGCACACGTTGATCTCCGGATTAAACTGCAAAAACTTACCGATGAATTATAATGAGTTGGGTGGCAAGACTTTTGTGAGGAGGCTGTTCGGGCAAAAAAAAGTCAGATATGAAGATGTGAAAGGGAAGCTAGAGGAGGGGATGATTGTACTGTACTTCCTTTGCAGCATTATCATTGCTCAGACGAAGTGCGGAAACGATGCTACTCCGGTCGTGGATTTCTTCCAGAGAGCTGTTGACGATCTTGACTTGTGCAAGACTTTTCCTTGGGGGGAGAATGTCTTTTGAGTACATGCTCAGTCAGATCTCTCACACGATGGATAATTTTAAAGGAGTCGTCAATGAGAACAGCTTATGGCCGATTCCCAGTTTCTGTATCGCTTTGGAGGTATGTACAATTAAGTTGTGGTATTAGTAATTGTTGCAACTTTTTCATAATTGAACTTATCTCTTACTAATCTTAACTATATGTGTGTTGTTGTGCAGCTGCTAGCGTTTTGAGGCAATTCCAGAGTTGGGGAGTATTTTCCGCGAGCCCATTCCAGATGGACATTGATAGCATCCTGCCACCTCGTGATGGAGAAGCAGCTCTTCTTGATGAAATCTTTGAAGAAGACGACGTCGATGATCGCGATGATCCGGTTGTTCGCAGTTGGATGAAGCGTCTCGAGGAAGGACGTATAGTCTTCTTTGAGGATATGTACAACGCTGATGTGGCTGCTACAATATAGTTTTCTAGTTTCACGACAGTAAAGTTTTACCAAGTTTTCCAGTTTTACTACAGTATAGTTTTACTAAGTTTTCCAGTTTTACTACAGTATAGTTTTACAAAGTTTTCCAGTTTCACCTCAAACTCATTGCAAACAAAGTACCTCCTTCCCAAATGAGATGAGGGAAGAAGAGAGAGAAATGGAGAGAGAACGAAAGTGGAGAAGTTTGATAGGATAGAGAACGAAAGAGAAAATGAGAGAGAGAAATGGAGAGAGAGGTTCGAAAAAGAGAGAAGGAAATCAGATCTGAAAAAGAGAGGAAAAGCTTGAGTTATCGATTTTGGGCGCCAAAAATTTGGTGAAATTTTTTGTTTTGGCGCCCAAAAAATTGCACTTAGTTTTACCAAAGATAGTAGTTTTACGAAAGTTCCAAATAGTTTTACTTTGGCTGTTTTCAATTTATTTAGTTTTACCCACTCTTAAACTTTGATTTTGTAGTTTTACAGTTGATTTTCCTCCATTAATCTATCATACTAATTGTTGTGTGCATTAATATGTTTTAATTCTACATTTTTGTAACTTTACCCTACTAACTTGGCTATTTTTGTTAAAGTGATCTTAAAAGTATAAAAACTTTGTTGGTGGGATTACTTCATATGAACCCAAAATTATCAATGTCGTAATTTCCATGTTAGTTCACGTGAAAACATTTATTTGTGACGTTTACAACGCCAATTATTATGTCGAGTAACTTTGAATTAGGTATTGTTTCAATTTATCATTTTTAATCAGTTGTACCAAGTTTTACCAGAACCCACAGATCCAATATATAGTTTTACAGAACAAAACACCAGTTTTACATAGCTTTCAAACACAAACGGTTAAGATACAATCAAACAGGGCTACCAAATCCAAAAAGCAACCATTAGAGTCATTGCCTCGGCCGCCTTTTGTTTCGCGTCCTTGGTCCCCGTTCCCCACCCGATGGAAACCTCTTAGTTTTCCTTCTTCCATTCTTCTTGACGCGATCCGGAGGTATGATCTGCAACTCTTTGATGTGATATGGGACAATCCATTCAGACACCACTAGTGGAAAATAACTCAATTCCAATTTAAACCTACTTTTATCTAACGAAACCTCCTTGAATATCCTAGCTTCCAGCTTCGACAAAGTTATCTCCCTCATTGATATTTTGAACATTAAACTATACATGCGACCTTGACATTTAAAATATATGCTGACGTTGTTGCTCATCGTATCCTGTAAAAAACAATACAAAAAGTCACTCAGTAATAGTAGTTATCGACAGTTATCCCAGTTTTACACATAAATCATGGTTTTCAGGTTTACCAGTTTTACTATATTTAACAATTTTACTAGTTTTACCTAGTTCTCCTATCGCAAGAACACAAATTGGGGATCTAATCTACTTCCAATTCACTAGGATTCAACCACTTAAATACATTTGTTACCTCTTTATAGACCTAATCGACCCAAAATTCATAGTAAAACACCCAATGTGCATAAATAATCAAACCAATTCAATCCTTAAATTTGCTAAAATCAAATCCCTCAATCAAGCCACATTGCACTAAATTAGAGTTTGAAGAACTAACATTTAAGTGTGAAACTCAGTGCAGGTCGACGGCGGCAACGAAACGGCGGTCGACGGCGGTAGATAGGAAGAAAGTCGACGGTGCCGCAGAAGGGAGAAGAAGAAAGTCGACGGCGCGCCACGGAAGGGAGAGAGGAGCTCCTTATCGAAGAAGGGTATTTTCGGTTTTCACTATTTCATGAAAGGGGAGATGGATATAAAGATTTGGGAGGGATATAAGAAGTTTTTTTTCTTGAGCTAAGGACATTTGAGATTATGCCCCGAAATCAAGAGTGAGTCAACACTAAAAAAGTCAAAGAAGGACACGTTTCTGTCCACCAATAAACATCTCATGAAGTTGGGCCTTTTGAAAATGTTAGGTCGTAAAGCCTTTGGTTTAAATAAAAGAAAATAGTGAAATTAAAAATTATTTAATGCAATGATGCAATTTACAAAAATTATTCCATTCCATGTTCATCAAAAATCTTTCGGACAAAAAAAAATTGTTTCCTTCCAAGTTTTTTTTTCTCGACGAATAAATACCGTCTAAGGTCATCTTTTCCTTTTATCTTTTGGCCATACTGTCTGATAAAGATGGCTGATAAAGATCATCTTTATGGAGTTGTACAAAAGTAACAAAACTTATATTATGGCTTCGAATGGTGACAGCGGTTTGAGCGGTGCGAAACAAGCGGTTTAGGAGGTACGGTGCGGTTTTAGTGCGGTGCAGTTGGAAGAAACGCATCATGCGGAACAAGTGCGGTTACTGCGGAACAAGCGGTGCGGGACAATATATGAATGGTGAAAAAAACAACATGCGGTGCGGTTGAAATGTGTGAATAGTGAAAATGTAAAAACGGTGCGAGATATATATTTTAGAAAAATAATTTATAAATAAAATGGATTAATGATATTAATATAATTATAAATTAAAATTATTAATTTGTTAATGATCAAGTCTTTTCATAAATTAATTACGAACCATAACTAAATAATTATTAAAATTTAATAAATTTGTTTGGCATTTTATAATAATATATTTATTGCTAAAAAAAAAAATACATCCACAAAAACCAAGTAAAATCATATAATATTATCGAATACGTTGATTTT
>PKMM01021417.1:132650-223254 GCA_002933915.1 Eutrema heterophyllum
AAAAAAAAAAAAAAAAAAAAAAAAAAAACACCTTACCATACCTATTTTGATTCTTCTGAAACAGCACGTGCTTTCATGTTTTGTAAAACACATTGCGTTCGGAAGAAAACGCACTTAACATTCAAGGCCTATATTGTTCAGTTTTCTAATGTAGAGTGTAGTTAGAGTAGTAGTCCTTTGTCATAGGTGATGATGGGTAAGTAGATGGATGGACAAGTAAATATCTTGTAAGAAAAAGATATGGCTTTAAACATATGTCAAAGATTCACATCAACTTTCGATTTTAATAGATTCGATTTCCTTTATTTATATAAATATACTGTAACTTCATAACATTTTAGAAGAAAAATTAATAAAAGTAAACAGAGTTTCCTCTCTCTCTCTCTCTCTCTCAAACAGAGTTGAACAATGGCGGATCCTCCGAATTTCTTTCTGTTGCACCAGAGATTTCTTACCGGAGACAAACCATTTCTCGTAACTGCATTTTCTTTTATGGTTTTTTCTTTATTCACTGTCTTTGTCATCGTTAAAACCTTTATTTTTTTTTTTTGGTTTTTTGGTTTTGTTGCAGACGCTTGATGATGAGTTCTTAAGGCACCACACAAAAGTTTTACTAAGATCGGACGCGTCGGACAGGATTTGGGAAGTGAAACTGGACGGCAACAGGCTCGCCGGCGGCTGGGAAGAGTTCGCCGCCGTTCATAGATTCAGAGACGGTGACGTTTTAGTTTTCAGACACTATGGAGACGAGAACTTTCATGTATCTGTGGGCTCTCAATCCAATTCCGGTGACATACAGCACGCATCTCCTAGCTTTGTTGATTCTGAACATACTGAGATTGATGATGACTATGTTGAATCTGATGATCTTGATGATGGAGAAGACGAAGATGAGGATGATGATGATGGGGAAGAGGATGACGCAGGTAAGGTGTTTGATTTTTTGGGTTTAATCGGGCTTGGTTGTGAAAAAGTGAAGATTGTTGTGATTCAGGGGACATTTTGGTGAATAAGAATAAGAAACCAGAAACAGATTCTTCATCAGGCTACTCTTGTTTCATCAGAGCACGTGTCACACGTTATAGCCTCTTCAAAGATCGTTTGGTGACTACTTTTACCTTTGTTGTCACATGAAAAGAGTAGGATACTGTGATTTGATGTGTTTCACCATGGACTGTTTGATGATGTTTTTTTTCAGGATCTTTCTAGACATTTTACGGTTGTGTCCTTTGATGAGCACAACAAACCCTGTGAGATAGATTTAGCTAATGATCAAGGAAGAAAATGGACACTGCTTCTTTCAAGAAACATCTCAAGTGGTGTGTTTTACATCAGACGAGGCTGGGTAAACTTCTGCGCCGCTAATAAGCTACGTGAAGGTGACTCCTGCAAGTTTAAACTTTCCGAGAATGGGGAAAGGCCTGTGCTTTGGTTGTGTCCACAGGAGCATGGCAATGGCCATGAAGAAGATGGAGAAGAAGAATGCCCTCAAGTAGATGCACTGAAGATTTGTTCTGTGGGAGGCTGCAGAAAAGAGAAGAGCATGCTGGATAAAGTTCCAAAGGGAAAGGAGAAGAATACTCCTTCGCCAATTCTGAAAATAAAGTTGACACCCAACCGTTTCAAGACCGGGCAACTAGTAAGTTCAAGAACTTTGTTTTAGGACGATTTTTCCTCTTGTTGTCATGAACGTTTGTACCTTTGATTGCGTGGATATAGTCATGACTTTGTAGACGTTACTAATTGAACCTTGCTTCAGTATATTTCATCGGTTTTCGTGACTGAGAATGGCATTAAGAAGTCTGGGGAGATAACTCTCCTGAACAAAGATGGAAGAAAGTGGTCATCTTATCTACAGATGACAGGAAAATGCGGAAATGAATGGTTTTATTTGAGAAAAGGTTGGAAAGAGATGTGCAAGGCGAATGGAGTTAAAGTAAATGACTCGTTCAAGTTGGAATTGATGTGGGAAGATGCAAATCCTACGTTTAAGTTCTACTCTAAGGTGAACCACCAACACAACTTTGTGTATATACAAAGCTTTTTGGCTTTCTTAGTTAAACTTAGAGCGAAACACTTGTATTTAAGAAGCTAAAAAATGTCTCTTGAGTTCCTTTTCAGATCGAAAACCATGAAAACAAGGGAAAAGGAAACAGAAGAACTCGTAAAAGGAGAGCTTGTGAGACTGATCTACAGGGAAGCACTGGGGAAAAGTCTCGAAGAGTAGAAATAGAGGGGCGGAGAGTTAGTCGCAGAGCAGAGCATCACGATGATGAGAAGAGAGGAAACACTCAGGTTTCAAATAGACCCACCACTAACTCAAGAAAATTGCAGCGCAAGCAACCAAAACCTTGCTCAGTCTCTGACCAAGTGGCAAAACCTTGCTCAGTCTCTGACCAAGTGGCTAACGTGAAACGGGGCATTCTAGATACTCTGAACACTGTAAGTCAGTTCCGTGCAGAGCTCGAGACAAGGGAAAAGAATCTGGAAGCTGCGGTACTGGAAATTGAGGCCTTAGGTGAGTTTCTGAATCAAGATCTAGTTGCTTTTCTGGAAATCATTTTTGTTCTGCTTAGGGTTTATAACTTCTTGGTGATGAAACAGGGGAGAGGATATTGGGAATCAGCCAGATTCTCAGCAATAATCTGGTTTAAAGTAAAACTGAAGAGCGGGGAAAAGAAACAAAAGACTATTTTGCAATCACTTTTTGTATCTTGAATCATTCAACGGTGGTGGAGTTGAGTGGTTTCACTACTCTTCTGCTTCCTCCTCTAAACCAAATTAGTATTTCAGACTTGCAAGTTCTAGAGACTGCCAACTTTCTTGGTGTTTTTGTTCTGTTCAATCACTAAGAATGTATAAGTGAAAGGCTTGTGACCTGTGTTCTTGGTGCTTTTGATCGCTCAGAATGTTTGTATATTTGAAGGGCTTTGACTTTGTATATTTGAAGGGCTTTGACTTGTGTGGTTCTTTAGTTGTATCAGCAATTGGGCTACTTTGTTATATGATTATATCCCTAAGAAACTATTAGTATTGGAATGCATTGTGAGTGGAAGTATGGGTTTTATAAGCAAATTGGCTACTTCGGTGCATGAAAGATAATGGTTTTGAATTTTTTTGGCATATTCTAGACTTGAGAATCCGCAAATTAACTACTGTCTTTTTAGACTTGACTGAGATAATAAATGCTTCAAAAAGACTTCACGGCTGGTCAACTACTTAACTCCGATGTTGAACAAGTCAAAACACAACAAAAAAAACAACTGATTCTGCTCGAGTTCTTAACTTCGCCGAATAACGGAAGATGGGGCCAGCAAGGGATGCGACGAAGAAAGATAGGTTGAGTTGAGGAGAAAATGATGGATCTGCCATTGCTGAAGAGCTCTGAGGGTTTTCTTTCTCTTGACTTTTTGTTTTTATCGCCATATTTGTCTTTTCGTTTTCTTCATAGCTGACTTTAATTCATCTTCTTAATAATTTACCAAAAAAATAGACAATTGAATATGGTAACCAAATGCACAGAAACCAGGGGAAAAAAAACCTAACCGTATATGAGATTTTCGGTTTTGTCAATAAACCGTTTAATTCATACTTATAAGTTTTCATTGGGTTCGAAAAAACAAACTTAAACGAACAACAAACATATTTAATCCGGTTTAGAATATAGACTGAGGTTTTTTTTACCTTCTTGAGTTCTGAGTGAGTCGAAAAAACGCAGCAAGATTTTCACCTTAAGTTGACTTATAGTTTCTCTTTTGTTCCAAAGCTAAGTAGTAGTTCCTCAGTTACGCAGCATAAACTCAGCTCCGGCTTCTGCGTCTATCTTTCAGCCCATTTCTGCAGAAACAAGAACAAACGTTGAATTAGCCACATCCACTACTGGAAAAACCAGGGAAAGCAAAAGGATGAATCAAGATGCAGTGATCAAACAACAAGAATTTAATTTCCATCAAGTCAATGCATTACGAGATAGAGACTAGGGAAAAGAAGTTTTTACCCATTAGCATAAGGCAGCTCCTCACGCCCTCTATACGGAGGTGGTGATCTACTGTAGGTGCGACCACGGACAGGAGGAGGAGAAGGACTGCGGCGCCTTGGAGGAGGAGGAGATCTTGCGCGAGGGCTGTAGCTCCTGAAGCCAGAAAAAGACGAGATCAACCAATCCGTTCAGAGAAGCTAGAACCAATAAGAAAGACAAGGGACCAAACGTAATTAAAATCAGCAGAACCGACCTCCGTCCATAGCTTGGGCTCCTCCTGTATCTTGGACTGCGACTCCGGCTCCTGCTGCGACGCCTTCCCGTGCCACCACGGTTGCGGCATTCACGTGCAAAGTGACCAGGCTCACCACACTCATAGCACTTCAAATCAGAACCACCACGGCCACCACGATCGCCTCCACGGTCGCCTCCACGGCCACCTCCACCACCTCCACCTCGGTTGTGAGACTGTTCCACCCTCCAGCCATTCTTACCTATCCGTTTCAACAATATGAATGTCAAATTCTAACTTATAGGTCACAAGTGTAATTGGAACCCAAAAGAGTCCTGTCAACTAAATAAAAATATCAAGGTCTAAAAGCAAAATCGACAGATTGTGAATGCATTACCATCTAAATCACGGATGGCATCACGAGCATCCCTAGGATCCTCGAAATCTAGAAAAGCATAGCCAGGTGGTCTACGAGCAACCCAAACACTGCACATAATAATGAACACTAAAGAAATACAAAATAGATACTTCACATCAAAAAGTCGATAAAGAAAAAATTGTAGTGCGAACTGATCGATTCTCACCTCTTGATAACTCCATAGACACGAAACTCATCCTCGAGTTCACGCTCAGTAACTCGCGGGTCCAAATTTCCCACGTACACACGTGACATTTTGTTCTATAACCTGTCAATGGCACAATAACTAGGGTCAATAAGGCAGAATTATAAATCTTTTCTAGCAAGAGATTCGAAAGGATTTCAAGAATTGTTCACTATTGAAACCAAAAAAATTCAACATTCAACACATAGTGAAGAAAGAAGAAAAAGAAACACAAGTAATCTCTCGATCAAGGAACACATCGTCTCTAGAGGAACCCAATCAAAGTAAACAGATCGTATAAACATTCCCACAAAAAGCAGGCAAAGAACAAAATTAAGAGCAAGAAGAGAGAAAGAAACTTGGCGTCACTTACCTAGTGAGAATAGCCGAAAGCACTCGAGCGGCTCTCTCGAAGAAGAAGAAAGGAAAGTGTTCTTTGTGTTCGCTTGTCGTGGTGAAACTAGGGTTTCTGAATCTGAAATTGAAGAAATACCTCCGAAGGGATTTGTAAGCGCGTTAACTTTCTTCCTAACACAAAACAAGGAAAGCCCAAAATTAATCACAGCTACATAAGTTTGGGCTCAAATTTGAGCTTACTAGTTGGGCTCAATAGTGGTGTTTTTAGGCCAGTATTCATTTTATACAATTTTTAACCGTTGTAAACTGTGGAAGTGGGTGTTTTCAGTTTTTTTTTTTTTAGGGATTGTAAGTTTGGAAAATGCAGCAAAAAGGTAAAATAATTATTAACTCTTAGTGATTTGATATGTTTTATATCGAAATAAATCAGTACCTTCCTCTACTCGGGGATTTACTAATCTTATATCGTCCAATTTGCGTTGTATTTTTCCAAATAATGAAAAGAAAAAAAGAACAAAAGAACAAAACAGCAACTTATAGTCTCTCTGGCTAATATTTTTCAGCAGCTACTACATAAACCTTTTTTTCTTATTCGGTTGTAAAACCAAGCAGTTTGTGATTCAGATCAATAAAAATGGTGAAACCACAGTTTGCTTGGTTAATAAAAGCTAAACAATGAATAAAAAAGACCCCAAAAAACATATAGTGAAAACAACACACCACTTTGAGCCCGTGCCATAACGAGAAACCAGCTGCGAAAGATATAATAAAAACACGTATTAAAGCTTGGAAAACTGAAGCTACTGTTCGCTATTGACTTAAGAAAAAGTCAGTAATGAGCTTACGAAATCAGAAGTTTTGGTTAGACCACGAAAGTAGCCAAAAGAGCATGCAATATCGCCCAGTAAATCATTATGCTTAACCGTAAGGCAGGTTGTCTCATGAGCGTCCTCTCACAAGAGACCCTGAAAAGAAAAGAACAAAAAAAAGGATCGGTTTTATTAGACCGAAATGAAGAATTTCCAAATCGAATGAGATCGATGGATGAAGAGAGCCTAACCATAAACCATCGATCATGTTAGTCACTGGTCTTGTGAATCTTGGAACGATTCTTGACGTAGAGAGTGATCTGAAACCATGAGCTAAAACGCAAAAAGAGAAAAGGGAATGTTACAAAGAGAATGTGTAGCCGATTCACTAAAAGTAAAAAATATCAAGGGACTAGTTTAGTTACCTTTATCATCATCTTCTTCTAAGCTACGGCTTTGATCAGCTTGATCTGCATCTATACTAATGGCAACTTGATCGTTATTTCCCTTACGCAAACTCCGAACTTGAGATGGGATTGAGGTTGCACTCATCGTCCACTTGTTTATCTGCGATACCGGGAAAAAAGGAAACCCAATTTATCGTCCTGAGGCAGCATCTGGAATGGTGAAATTATCCAACAAGCACTAATCTTACCAGAGGTTCCACTTCAACGATCTCTGAAGTCGAGCTTGTTGAGATGTCTCGTTGGGATTCCTTCTCATGTAATATTTTCTCAAGAGTTGCTTCTTTGTGTCTGAGCTCAGCCACTCTACTCCTCTCAGCTTCCAGCAAGGAATCCTTGCTTTGTCCGACCAACCGTAATTCTTCTATTTCAGATAGTATATACGCAATCCTTTTCGCAAGTGTCTCCATGTAGCGGTTTACGTTACTGTGAGCATCAGTGGAAGGTGAATCTTCTAGACCAAGTAGTGAAGTTATTGTGTCGAACCAAGACAGTACAGTTTGGATCTCTTCTGAATCTCTCTTAGTGTCCATTTGAGAAGCAACAAGAGCCTCATTGGTGCACCTAGTGACTTCTTGTCTTAAGAAAGAAACCTCAGTATCCCGATCTTGCACTTGTTGTTGAAGTTTCTCGATTTCAGCAAGAAGATTTTCAGAGAGATGATGGAGCTCATCGAATTTATCTACAGTAATTGATAGCTTTTTGGAAATCTTCCCACGAGAAGCTTCAGCTTTCTGCAAATCTAGGTTCTTCTGTTGCACTTCCTGTTCTAATTCTGTAACTCTGTGTTTCAGATCCTCCATCTGAGACTCTTCCTCGTCAAGCGCTTGCATTAATGCCTCAATTTCTGCAGCAAGCAATTATATATTAGCTATATGTGTGGCGGTGGAAAAGAAAAGGTTTAGATTGAAAAATTGACCTTGGTCTTTTGCAGCTAGTAGATTACTAAGCGATGTGACCTTCTCTTGTAATTCTGAGTGTGAGGCCTGCCCTTTTTGCAGTTCTTTTACTCTCTCCTTCAAAGAATCCCGTTCCCGCACCAAAATGCCCAGCTGGTCTTGCATATCACGCATCCGGGCACTTGCAGATTGAAGATCTTCTGCAAAGATCTTAGCACCAGCCTGGGCTTCCTTTACTTGACCCACAAGTTCATTGCACATCCTATCATTTTGGATGTCCTTTTCATGTAACTCCCTTTGTAAATTGGCGATGATTACCTTCATTTCCTTTTCATTTCTCTCCACAGTCTCAGCATTTGCTACAACAAGCTCATTAACAGCTGACGATAGCCTATTTACCATGGACCTGACAGATTCCATGGATGAAAAATCCTCTTCTGCTTGATGAAGACTCATGTTGAAATTGTCATTTCCAACCAGTTCAGCCTTACGGCTTTCAATTTCCGCCAACACGCTAGAACATACTCCATGAAGCAAGGCAATTCTTTCACCCAAAGCGGCAATTTCTGAGTCTGTTCCCGTTCCTATTGACTTGAAATAGGTGTCAATACTGTTGGATACAATGTTGACCACTTCGTGCCATGATGCCAAGTGCTTGCTTACATTCTCTTCGAGATGGCTAACATCAGCCACAAACTGATCAAGGTTTCGTGAGAGAGAACCACAAATTTCGGTTATGTTTCCACCACTTGAAATCTCATGCAAGTTGACGTTGGACAAGGCAGCACTCAAGCGTGAAAAGATTTCCTAAGAAGAAAGGGGGAAAACAATATTCAGAATGGCAAAAAAACCTTGAAAATATAACATAGTAAGCTGTTGAAAGGATCTAAAGTACCTTGTCTACAAAATTCCCTGTACTAAATTGAGGCCAGCCAGACAAATTAGTACCAGTTTGCTTCGCACATGATTCCATATTTGCCTTCAGATGATGCAGAAACTCCATATCCATGGTGAAAATATCAGCTAGGCAACTGTTGGTCCCTGCGAGTATTTTCCTCAGAGTGTTCACACTAGTTCCAAAGGACAGAAGTTGAGCATATAGCTTCTTCTTTTCTTCATTGTTGACCACTGATATATTTTCACAATGTGATATGGCTTCAACTTTTGCAGCCTCCGCTGCATCCTTCTGTCTGGAAAGTTGCTGAACTTCATATGTAAATTTTGATAGCTCCTCTTGCAAACTATCATTTCTCTCTTGAACCTCGTTCAACTCAGCAAGTAGCAACTCAGCTGCTCTTCTAGATTTTCTTGACTCCTGCTCAGCAGAAGACACAGCTGTACTCATATTCTGAAACAGTTGTGAGATCCGCTGAAGCTTCAGAACTGGGTCATATCTGTCACTTTCATCGCCAATATCAATGCTATTCAACGCATTCATTGTCATGCTCAATGTACCACTTCTTTCCTGCAAAATATTTTCTGTTTCTTGCAAATGATTTTTCAACAATTGGCACTCAGACTCTAGGGCTTCTACCCTCACAGTGTAAGATTCCAACTCCCTAAATTTCTTTTCAATTTCCACGAGCATTTCGTCTCGGTTGATAATCTCTGATTTCAGGCGACCATGCTCAGCGTTCATCTCCTCAATAGTTTGCTTCAGGCTATCCCTTTGTTGGACCAAAGCTTTCCCTTTCCTGACAGCTACGTTTAACTTCTCTCTTACAGTAGCTGACTTCTGCTCTTCTTGTTTAAGAAACTCCTGCAATTCTATAATTTTCTTATCAAGTGCCTCATTTTCAGCAACCAAGGATTGCTGTTTTTCCATGTACAAATCCCTTTCTTCCCTCGTCAGCTTTTGAACATGCAGTGCCTCATCCAGATCTTTTGTTAGGGAAACTACATCAGGTATCTCTACTACTGCTATGTCTCTACTTGTTGCTTCCACTATATTAGAATCAGTAAATTCAGAATGGTGACCATGAGAAGTTGCTTCATGTGTACCCAATGACTCTCCGCTTCTAACATCAGCATTTGACAGACGAATTTCACAGAAGTTGTCATCTCTTTCACGTGGCAAACTAGATTTCACCAAATTCTTATAATAGTCTATCAGCTTTCTCAGAAGTCCATCCAAGGTCTCAGAATTACTTGCTAAAGCCAAATCCTGCAAGCCATCTTCCTGTATAACATCATTAATCATGTACCTCAAACTCAATAGGTCTCCTTCAATAGTCTGAAGTTGTTCTTCATTCCCAAGTTTCTCATCCAATTTTCCATGCAGATCTTTAACTTGATTCTGCAGTTTCTCATTCTCAACTTCAAGGTGAACAGCCCTCGCAGAAAGATTCTCGTGATCCCCATCCAGAGTTTCCAGTCTTTCAGAAAGATTCACCCTCTCATTATCAACCGATTGAAGATTTGCCTCGACATCACATACTTGCTTTTGTGAGACTTCCAAATCAGCACTTAGTGATTGACAATAGACTTCAAGGTTATCAATCTTCTGTTGGAGAGTATTCTTGTCATGTGTAGCCTCGGATATTGTACTTGCAAGCCACTCAATCTTGTTTTCCACTTCCATGGACTTTAGCTGTGGGGGCATATCGATATTCCCTAGGAGTGCTTCCCATCTCTGAACCAAATTATTCCTGTGCGTCAAGGACTGCTCCAGCATTTCATTCTGTTCAGCCAACCCATAAAACTTCCCCTGGAGCTCCTCGAACTTGATCCTTAAGTCATCCTCAGAACTTGTGCCAGTTTGACCATCCTCCCTCCAGGGTTCCGAGAGAACATATCCCGCACCTCCATCAGAACTCTTCTGATCCCAATCAGAGGGACGCAAAGAGTTGCCGTTAGCTGATCGTGCTAACCACTCCACCTTGTCGAGTATATCCCGAGCATGAAAATGCTCTGGGAGATCCAAATCTTCCAAAATTTCTTCAATTCTGTGAAGCAGAGAGTCTTTGAGAAGAAACGATTCTCGAAGTGCAGTAGCTGAGTTTCGGATGTAAGAAAGCTCAGATTCTAATGCATCCACATGTTCACCTGCCTCTGTATATGTCTTAAGTTTTGCTTCTACTTCCTGAAGCCTTGTGTCCTTCAAATTCAATTCCTCAGAGCACCTCTGCAGTTCAATAGAGGTTTCGGCCAACAACTGCTTGACATTGTCACGCTGAACAATCAAACCTTTTCCTTTTGCAACAGCTATGCTAAGCTTCTCTCTAGTCGATAATAACCTCTGCTCTGATTGTTCAAGTTCATTAGATTTCTCTTGTAACTCAGATCGTACAGCCACAAGGGACTCCTCTGCCTGGCTTAAATTTTCCCTGAGAACCCCCATTTCAGTTTTATGGTGCAGTAAACTCTCCTGGATCTCCATCAGCTCATTATCCTTGGCCTCTAACTGTTTTCTGATGAGATTAGCCAAGTCCTCAGCCTCTATAAACTTCTGAACAAGTTGGGAAACCAGAAACTCCACATATGAACTAGGGGATTCGAAACTAATTCCTCCACTTTCAAGTTCCAGAACACCCTCAACTTTCTCAACTAACTCTCGAAGGGAGGTGGGATCAAGGCTTCTCTGCGTCAGTGCCTCCATATCGTTTGTTTTACTCGACAAGTCCGACTGTAGCTTATCAATCACAGATTGAAGTTCGAGCCTCTCAGAAAGAATATTTCGTACAGCCTCCATCAGATTCTCATAATTACCATCGTTGGAAGGATCAGAGACAGCTAGATTTTCAACTTTAAGTTTGGCCATCTCCACAGACCCGCATGATTCAGTAATCAGTTTCGTCAGATCAGCATAGACCTTATGCATTGTAGCAGTTACAAATTCATTCTTCTCAAGCAGAGTGCTGTAACTCTGCTTCAACTCCTCATATTTGTTTGAGGAGAACTCATGCTTCGCAGAAGCAACTTCAAGTTTTTCCTCCAGATCGTCAATCACCTTTACAGCCATGTAAACCGAACCAGACATACGGTTGGTCAAGTCTAAGCAAACATGAGCTCCAGCAGTGCCAGATCTGAGTAAACAATCATCAAGTCTCACAACCGCATCACCAAATTCAGACATTGACGATTTCAATTCATGTTCTAGCATCATTGCCCTCTCAGATTCATGCTGCAAGGCCACTAACTGTTCTTCCATTGAGGACAACATGCTACTTAAATTATTCTGTAAGCTTTCCAGCTGAATTTCAAGCTCATATATTCTCGATAACCCAGAATTCAGCTTCTTGTTGAGCTCCGTGTTTTCTAGACCGATACTATCATTTCTCAGCTTTAATGATTCACAGAGAAGTTCAAGTTCTTGGTTTTTGTGTTGCAGCTCATAAGAATAATTCTTTAGAGCTTCAAACGAAATCTTATTCTCAATGGTATCTGCCTCCAGAAGATTGATGTGATCCTGGTGAAATGCAAACTCGACATTAAACTCCTCGAGTCTTTGATTTGTCGCTGTCCTGTCATCATTTAATTGATTGAACTGTATACTAGCCTTCGTAGCATTTAACACTAACTGTTCAAGCAAGCCTCTCAAATTTCTAATCTGCACATTCACAGAAACAAATGCTTCTGACTGATCACCATTTAACTGTGCCTTTTCAGATCCCTGTTCTTCCTGTTGCCGCTTTGACTCAAAAGCCTGAATCAATTCTGATACTGCTGGCTTGGCAGCTTTATTGCTAGACTTACTTGATGAAGAGTCAGTGAGGATCTGCTTAATTGCCTCTTCAAGGTTCTGAACCATTTTCTCCCCCTTCTCCAGATTCTTGTTCAAGGCAGAAAACCCAGATGCTGTGTCCATTGCCTCCTTCAAATTTGTATGCTGTGTCCCGGGACTTTGGCAGGTATTTTCAACAAAAGGAACCATCTGTTTACTTGTAACCCCGACTTCTAGACTACTACCAAATGTTTCAGATATTTCCTGATTGATCAATCCTGAAGCATCCTCGTTACCAATGTCTACCATTCTAGCTTTTTCTACCTTGATGCTGCTACTCAGAGATGTATTTTCTTCAGCCAGTTTATCAAGGCGCGCTATTGCTTCTCCTAACTCAACTGCTAGATGAGTGCGCTCTTCTTGTACAGTAGACATACGCTCCTGAAGAGTAAGTAGCTCATGCGTAAGTTTATCATTGTCCTCAACCAAATGTTCCTTTTCCTCTTGAAACTTCAAGATTTTATTATTCAACAAAGTGTACCCTTCCTTTAGATTGGAATACTCAGACAGTAAATAAGTCTCTGAGATCAGATGTGCACTCAGGTCTAGATGTGCTTTCTCATTTTCTTCGGTGAGATGTAGGTTATCCTCTTCAAGCTTAGTCTGCTGGCCTGTCAGTAAAGAAAGCGTCTCCCTTATGTTTGAATTTTCCACCTCTTGCAAGGTGACCAAAGTCTTGCAATTTTCCAATTCTTCCTGTAACTTCTCTGCCTCACTCAATACATTATGTTTTTCCTCGACAAGATCTATCTTCTCATCTGTCAATGGACCTATAGCTTTTTCCAATTGCTCAACTTCTGCCTTTAGTATCACCGCTGAGTTCTTGCAATTGCATAACTCAGATGAAAGATGCTTAATCTCATAGTTCTTGGATTCTTTTTCTTCAAGAAGCTTCTTTTTCTCATCATTCCACGAAGAAATAATTGCAGCCAACGTATCATTCTCCACCTGAAGATTGATGAAATTTTCTTTCGCCTCAGATAGATCCAATATGGACTTTTCTAGGCTAAGCTGCAACTCATTCATCTTAGCAGTGAAATCCTCCACTTGTGCTTCTGTAGCAAGAAGCTGATTTTCAAGCTTCTTATTTGAGCTCGTAGCAGCATAGAGTTTAGACTGGCACTCTGATAGTTCCTCTACAAGAGAATCATTCCTCTCTGTCACTGCATTATATGAAGCACGGAGCTGTGATATTTCAGCTACCAATTGGTTATGTTGATGATCAAACTCGTTTTGTAGATGAGACTGTTCTGTGAGTTGCACGTTGAGTATATCTTCCATGGTACTCGAAACAAACAGTTCTTCTCTTAATCGCTCCAACGAACTTGTTCCTGGCTCGGTACTGGAAGCAGCCTCTCTTGCGTTGCACAAAACTTGATATTCATCTCGGCCAAGGCCCTGTACAATATCAATAAGCTGTAAGAAGCCAACTGAGCTGCCTTCATGAACATGAGGAACAGAAATTTCTCCAGATGGATTCAATGTGTACATTTTACGAGGTTCCTCACGGCTCAAAAATCCAGATATACTGACGCTCTCAGGTAATTGGAGCTGGCTAGCCACATCTGCAACAGAGCTTTCCTCAGGTTCAGCTGAAAGCATGTGATCTCCGTTATTATGAAAACCAATAGATGTTTCTGGTTTCTCTTCAGTATGCTCTGCAACTTCCCTACTGTGTTGGCTTCTAACCTCACCATTTACTCCTACTAGTTCAGCTGAATTAAATGGAACTGAGGATCCCTCTGAAAAATGAGAAGCAGAAGCAGATGAATCCAAAATGGCTGGATAGCTTGTTTGCGTTTCTTCAGTTACAATCCTATCCACATTTGCCTTTGCAGATGGTTCAGAAAACTCCTCCTTGTGTGAACCATCGTATTCCTGCATTTCCCCTACCCAGAAACAAATGAGAATTGAATTATACATCAAAAGGCCGCACTTAATTGACCTAACCTCTCTACCCCTATTAAAGAACAAGCAATAAAGAAAAGGACTGAAGAGAGAAGCATAAAGAGAAGGAGAGAACAACCTACATCAGTTACCCGATCTCCCCTTGCACGAATCAAGGAAACATCAGGAATAAACTCATGCAGAGAGGATGGCTGATGCGGCTTTTCCACATTCCCAGACCCACTTTCAACTTCAAGTCCTTCCCCCTCCGCTAAGTTTCGAGAAGCAGTAAAACTTCCGTCAACATTAATAGATGCATCGTCATGTCTAACTCCCTTCTCAGAACCTGCAGGGTCAGATGTCAAAGAATCAACTGTGCCAGCCGCTCCACTGTCGATACTCTTCGCGTTCTCTTGTTCAGTGGATAATGATATACTGATATCATTTTCAGAATTCACTACTTCTTTCCTCAGTTCAGCTCCAATATCAGAAGTTTCTGTGGTGTTTCCTGGCTGAAGCGTATCAGGTTCTGATGATGAACCATGGACTGAAACGTACTCAGGAGCTGATGCATTTGCAGAAGTTTGTGGAGAATCAACAACCTCCTCACCAACATTGGACGGAGCTTCTGCCTCGTCACTTGTATCAGGTTTACGCTCATGCTTCTCAGATTTACCAGATTTTTTGGAGGATTTTCCTTGGCTTGTACTGCCCTTGGGGTCCTTTTTATGATCAGTGCTTTTGTCAGCCTTCTTTTGACGAAATTGTTGAAGCTGAAATGAAGTTAAGAAACTTAGCGATTAACCAAGGCAAGACAAGCAATCAAATATAGACTGTGGAGACTAGTTGGATAACGCTAGGTGCGAAATATAGCACAACTTTTTCCAACTTCTTTTGCTACTGGAAAGAAGAAAGATCACGTTATCAAGAAACCAGGCTATTAAATGTTCCTTCTAAACTATAAACTTAGACGATAAGCTGGCATGACAGAAACCTTTCCTAAATCCTACTTGTCTGATAGTTTTCAAGAAGGAAATGAAACAAAGTAGAATCATCTCTCTTCCTACTAACATTTGGGGATAATAAGCAAGTGTTCTGAAGAGGTAGGCTTAATGAAAGTGAAACTAACCTTCTGGCGCCCAGCAGCGAGTGGATCGGCACGGTTCTTTTTCTTGTCCATTCGATTCACTCTGTTTATGTTCCCACAATGACTCTTCGTGGATCAACACCAAGTCTGGATCAACATTGTTCCTACTTTCTGATGACGCAGAATGCAACAACAACAAAAACGGAGCTAATTTCACAAACTTGTATGATATCACAGACCACCGACACAATAGTGACATAGAATTTTAAATTCTTTTTGAACAACACAAATCAAAACCAAATAATTATGCTTACGCATAAAAAGTAACAACAACAGACCCAGATCGTGCGGCAACTAAACGGAAACCAATCTCCAGATTCAATAGAAACACACACACCCATTAAAACACACACAGAAACTCCACACCCGTATCCAAAAACAGCAATAAGAGATCAAATTTCACAGAGAAATTCGATTATACGCTAAAAATTTCCGAAACTGAGCTAAACCATACCCTCGATCGATCGAACAGAAGACTCCAAGGGAGACTGAAATCGACTTGCTCGTCGCGTCGTTAATTCTCCTCGCCCGTAAACAATTTGCTTGAAAACCTATGCGTCGCTCTCTCCTTAGATCTAACGCCAATTGCCTTTAGCTGGTGTGTTCTGTTCGTTTGAAAATGAAAGGGGAAAAAAAAAAACTGAAGAATGAAACGCGACGCGATTTAACCTCACACAGACGTCGTCGATTTGGAGAGAAAAATTCTTACACACTACTTCAAAAGTTCAAAACCATCCCTGTAAAAGAAAACTCAAATTGGGCCTCAAAGCCCAATTCATAACCCATCTGAAGCTAATAACAAATATACCCTTCCACTTCTTCCATAACTACAAATTTACTGCAGAAGAAAGCTCGGGCCACAACAAATGGCATAAAATCTGCTAAAAACTTATGTCATTGTTTCAGCTCTATGAATCGGATACGTCATGAGGCAATTGATTCACCATCTGTTTTTTCATACAAATGATTAAATGGTATTGCCATTTTTTCAGTAACTACAACTATAAATGTGACCAGAAGGCTACAAGCTTACATCCTTATACAAACACAACATAGTACACAGTCATCGGATCATTGAAGAATCTCTTTAAGAAGAAGTTTATGTGTGTGTTTATTTAAACTTCACGTTTAGGCCGTTTACGGGTTCGTTGAAGCACGGGTTCTTTAATCAAATCGTCCAGTGAGATTTCACCTTCAGCATTCTCTCCATCTTCTGCAGCTTTCATCGCTTGGTTCAACGCAATCTGCAGAAGAAGAATCATATATGCTGTTAGTTTTACAGACCATATGGATAGATTAAAATTTGGACCCTCCTCGTGGACACAAGCTTTTTTTTACAGAGATCAATCAGAAAGAGCTCCTTATGTATTAGTGATTATTACTAGCAGCACTCTACTAAAGCAACACTTTAAGCGAGAAAAGCAGAGACTTTTGCTGTAAGAGATTTATCGCAGAGATTCAATTCTGTTAGAATGCAATGGACTAAGAGGATGTGAGTATCTCTTATTTTCTAAGAGAAGCATATGGTACATTTCTCAATCTTATCATGCTTATTAAACATAAATTCAAGAATTTTAACAAAAGTAGAACCAATTTGGACCCAAATTCAAAAGTTACTACTACTGAATAGTTTCTTAAATCATTGTTTCCCCCAAATTCTCGGTTTAAATTTCGTTTTTGTCGTTCCAGAAATTCTTATAACGTCTCTGAAACAAGCGTCACTTTATTCCGAAACAGAGACAAACCGTAGACCTAAAGCAACTACAACAATAAGGTAAAAACCAGACCTTTAACACAACAAAAAGGTAAAAAACCAGACCAAAATTGAATCTGAGTGAGAACTGACAAAGATGTATTAGAATTTTTTTTTGTGGAAACGGCGATCTTACATCCTCAAGGAAATCTTCGTCGAGCTTATCAGCTATTTTGATTGAAGTGAAGACAGTGGCTGCGATAAGAGAAGCGGGAATGGCGAACGCAAGCAAGTAGCTACTCGTACTAGGCCCTGCTCGCGCCACGACGGAACAGTCTCTGATTCTCCGGATAAGACATAAACCCCCGGCTCCTCCGACTCCATCGCCACATCCATCGAGGAAATTTTTCACCGGCGGCGGAAATAACGGCTGAGAAAACGCCGAGAAGCCCGTTTGTTTGGGTTGCATAGGGATAGAGACGAAGAGTCTCGCCATGTTGTTTTTGTTTTTCTCTGTTGATTGGGAAACCAAACGATTGGCAAGGCAAGCAAACGAGGATAATCATTTTGGGTCGGGTAAAATCAATCCGACCCGACCCGACCCGACCAGGATTACAGAAATTTATCCCCAATGGACTAACTTGTACCGAATTAGTCAGTGATTTTGGTTTGGTCCAAAGCTTTAAACATGCCAGTTTAGACAAAAGCCCGACACTCGGTACGGTCTGATTTTGGAAAAAATGATTCATACTTCAACCCGAAAAAGTTGGGCTTTTGGGACTAAGGGGTTATAAATATGAGAGTGACTTACAAAAAATAAAATAAAAAATCAAATCTTGTAAGTTTTTTAAAATGGCTGCGAGAGTTTTTAGGAGGTTGCCAAACACTTCCTAAACAGCTAAACTCACTCGGACTATAGGGCTAAGCCTGATCAGGTTCGGATTGTGGACAGCTATATAACATACGTGGACGGTTAAGTTTGTTGTATACGGTTTTAACTATAAAGAATTGTGGTGGACACGATAAAAAAAAAAATATATATATATATATATATATATCATTATGGTTGAAAAAATAGATTGTGAACGGTAGTTTATCAATAGGTATCAAGTATAGAGAACCAGTTCAAATCTGTGAGGAGTTTAGTGGTAGTAAGTAAAAACTCAGCTAGTTCTTTTACTATTGGCATGTCTAGGATTTAACAAATTTTGCTTAAGCATAATTTATACTAAAACTCTTCTCTAAAATAGTAGAGAAAACCATAACCGTGCTCATAGTGCGTATTCTTGGGATTTCAAACCAAAACCAGATACTGCATCACATGACACATGACATGACATCAAACTCTTTCATCTTAACTTCAACCCATTTGAAAATTTGGTCATAAATAAAATTTCACAGCATCAAGACAAAGCATCTTAATTAAACTAATCGAACCGGCCATGATAGCGAAATATATGCTTCTTCGTTTATTATATACGGGATATGTTTCATAAATTTGTCGAACCAGAATCAAATCTTAATCAAACTGTCTAGTTGATACGGATATTTATTTAAGATGCCTCTCTTATTATAGTAACATATTTAACGCAAAGTCAAGCAATATAAACTTTAAAAATTCTCTTTCGTGGGCTAATAATTTATTTCTTTTTATATACGGATTATTGTAAGAATCAGAATTTGTACATTTTTTAGATCGGTGAATTCAGTTTAGGGTTTAAGAGAATTATTTTTATTAGAATTATAGCTGTGCAGAAGGCTGCCTACGTACTTTTAAAGGGATCAAACCAAAACGTAGTTCTTGTTACAAAGAAAATTGTAGATCTCTGTCTAAGTTGTTGGATGATTATTTTGAATGAAGAGCTCCCATATTTATAAGTCTTGAGGTCGATCCAAAACGGGATGGTTTCCTTTTCCTAATCTCATTGGGAAAAGGATAATCTCTTTTTTCTTGTTTCATCGGGAAAAGGTTAACTTCCTTTCTTCTTGGCCTTTATCAAATCAAAGGAAATCTTCATCTTATTTCGTAAGTTGGTTCTTATGGGCTTTGAATTCGATTGTTGGGCTGATTTTAACTCGGACCGGGCTAAACCGGGGAGTGCTAAATTCCCCTCTAACAATTAGTCCCCCCTCAGTTCGGAGAAGGAGTTTTTGAGTTCGGCGAAGGAGTTTTTGAGTTCGGCGAACTTCATGGAGAATTCTTTAGCCCGGTTGGAGTTGAAATCAGCATCTTGTCTTGATTGTTCAGACTTGTGTTCTTTACTGATCAAACTTCCTTTGCAGACAAGATGTTGCTCGGCTTTGTTCCTGCAAAAAATGACTAAAGACGCGAGATTGAGCTCGAGGCTGAGCTCGGCATTTGTTAGTTAGGTGCGAGGTCGGCCTCAGCTTTTATTTTGAGTTCGGTTTTGATAATTCGTGCGAGACTGCGAGGTCGGCGAGCTGCCCAATTGTTAGATCGGTGAGTTACGATTACGAGTTGCCATACTGCGAGGTCGGAGAACTGCGATCGTGAGCTTGGCGAGCAGGAGGTCGGTGAGCTGTGGTCGTGAGTTAGGCGGAGCTGCGAGGTCGGCGAACTGTGACTGCGCGATGAGTAAGTTGCGATCGAGCTACCTAACTGTTCGACCGACGAACTGTCTTATTGTCGGATCGACAAACTACGACCACGAACTGCCTTCCTGCGAAGTAGGCGATATGTCTGATTGGGAGGTAGGCGAACTGCTTGAGTTCGGCCTGATGATATGAACTGTACGAGTTCGGCGAACTGCTTGAGTTCGGCTTGATGATACGAATTGTACGAGTTCGGCGAACTGACTGAGTTCGGCTTAGAGGGACGGACCCTGTGATTGAATTTGAATAAAATATATTCGAATAACAAAGTAAAATTTTTGATAAGGAGTACCTTAATTTTAGGGAGCTCGGTAGCTATGATCGGTAAATGACGATATCGGTGAACATTCACCTTTTTTGAATCTCGACTTTTCTTCGCCTGTTCGGTGTTATCGCATGTCGGGGTGAGAATGAGTGAGGTCAGCGTCGTGTGCTTCATGGTTGGCATGCATGTTGCTTGGCATGCAAGTTACATCTTCTCTGGTCATGGTGGTCTTCATGCTCAGCAAGTGAGCTCGTGAGGTTTCTTGGTGAGTTCGTCATGTTGAGTTTGAGATCATCGGGTTCGGTAAGCGCGCCTCGGCGAGCTCGGCGTGTTCTACGAGTTTGGTGAGTGATCTCATGTTCGGCACGTCTCCATGCTCGGCAGTTCGGCATGTATCCATGCTCGGCACGTCCTTGCCGTGATCGTGGTTCGTCTCGGTGAGCTCGAAATCTCTTCTACGTGATCATGAGCTCGGTTTATTTTTGGCGTGATTGACATCTTCGATGTGTTGAGTTCGGTAGTAGACGTCTTGGTGTGTTGTCATGATTGGCTTCGTCATGCATGTCACATTGCTTGCCATGCAAGTGAGGTCGTATAGGTGCAGTTCGTGAAGGTGATCTCGTCCCTCTGTGGTGATGACGTGACGTGTTGGTGTTCACGGCTTCATGTTTGGTGATTGGAGAATTGTTGAACATGACGAGAAGAGTCAGAGACTTTGTCGGATTTCTAGGGTTTTAAAATAATTCTCCATAAACCCTCAATTTTCTTACCCCTTCCTTCTAGCGCCAATTGTAAGAACCAGAATTCGCACCTCTTTTAGTTCGGCGAATTCAGTTTAGGGTTTAGAAAAATTATTTTTATTAGAATCATAGTTGTGCATGTGAAAGCTGCCTATGTACCCTTAAAGGGATCAAGCCAAAACGTAATTCTTGTTACAAAAAAAGTTGTAGATCTCTGTCTAAGTTGTTGGATGATTATTTTGAATGAAGAGCTCCCCTATTTATAAGTCTTGAGGTCGATCCAAAACGGGATGGTTTCCTTTTCCTAATCCCATTGGGAAAAGGATAATCTCTTTTTCCTTGTTTCATCGGAAAAATGTTAACTTCCTTTGTTCTTTGCCTTTATCAAATAAAATGAAATCTTCCTCTTATTTTGTAAGTTAGTTCTGATGGATTTTGAAGTCGATTGTTGAGCTGATTTTAACTCGGACCGGACTAAAACGGAGATTGTTAAATTCCCTTATAATAGTTATATTATATATTTCATCTTCCAAGACCACCATGTGCAGCTTCTTGTTTAAACGATAAAGAGAACAATATAAAGCAAAAAAAAAACTCGACACCCAACGTTACAATCCATATACAAGTTAAAATTAATAATAGAAAATACATAAATGGGAAATATAAAACATCTAGTTGAAGTCCACATTGGATTCCACTCTAATTTTACCTTTTCTTTTACATATTCTCTTTCTTACGGCTTTCTTCCATAGTCTATTTTATTGTTTTATCATAACGGAAACTAATTTTGTGAGAACCTACAACATGCATACCATAGTAGGCAAGATAATGCATGTATTAAGAAGTATAATTACATTGGTTCGTTAATTCTGCGGTTTCCTCTATCCTCGTTTCGCTTGCGTTGGTTGATCCTCTCTGCTTCGTCTAGTAAACTATGCAGTTCTACGTCTGTTTGTGCTTTTCTGTCTTTACCCATAGTTTTGAGAGTTTTAACTTTGTCTTTAATATTTCATCATGTGTATCTTGTTGTGTATTTTTTTGGGTTTTTGTCTCCAAGAGTGTTTTATACTCGTTGGTTATTTTTCTGGAAAATTTTCGTATTCCGCTGATTTAGTGTACCAAAATTGTATTTTTGGTTCCTATGTTTAATAAAATCTAAGAATAAAATGTAAAAAAAAAGAAGTATAATTACATGCAGTATAAGACATAAATCAAACTTATTAGGTGTCGATAGGTTAACCGGCATATCACTTAGCCATCGCAGAAGGAGAGTTGGGAAGAACCCGGATTCGAACACCACCGATGACAGAGAAGGAACTAATTGAACCTGTTCTGGTATGCGATGCAAAACTTTTTGGTTACAAAAACATAAAATAAAAAAATAGACTACAAATGGTTTTGTATTTGTTTGTTTATCATCTCATATTTCTCCCTGACTCTCTTTACGAAATAACATCTTTAGTTATTTATAATCGAAAGAAAAAAATTGTTTAAAGAATCAATAAAAAACCATACACAACGTTCAATATAAACAGTACTGAATTATATTATTGACAATGAGAATATTTAAGATAGGCATAAACAAAAAATGAGAATATGTTTTAGTCAAAACGTAAATGTTAAGATATAAGAGCCATTTGTTTCTCAAATACGTGTTAGATTCGTGTGTACATGTGTATAGAGTCTATAGACAGTCAATGTTTATAGAATAAATCCATGTCTATTATCTTTCCGTTGACTTATTGATAAAGTTAAAACATTGGGCCCATACCTTCTCCTGGAATCAATGGGTTCGATAAGACGGGTTCCATTCGAATTAATAACAATTATAGTGTAAATCATGATCGAGTTATATCTTCTTCTATAATAAAGAGTTATATCTTGTTTTACTCTTTAAAATTTCCACTAACTTCAATGTTGAGAATAAAATATGGACCGTTCAATAATTTATAATTAAATATAAGAACACGTAGACAAATGATACGTAAGAAATACGAAGCTTCGATCGGTATGATAATTGATAATTGAAAATATTACATAATATTGTATAGAAACAACATGCAATTTAACGATAATTAACACGTTTCTTTCACCTGCTGTTAGAAAAAACTTAATTAAATATTGAAAGAAATATATATATATATATATATATATATATATAAATGGGTATAGTTTTCCTATATTAAAACAAAAAATGGGGAGAATGATTTTCCTATCGTTGATGCTCCTTAGTTACAACATGCAAAATAATATCATGACAAATTTCTTATTTTTTACCAATTTTTACAACTCAAACTCATCACAAAATAAAAAGGGGAATGACAAAATTGTTGGAACAAAATGAGCAGTGGTTGGAACAGATAATATGAAGCATGTGAGCAAATTTTGGAAGATAATCTTTGAAAAAATAAGAAATGGAGAATTTCTCTAGAAGAATGGATGAGACTCGTGGCCTCTTTATAACTTGTGTGTTTATTTTAGGATGCACCGAGGGGAAACAAGAAGAAAATGATATATGTGCAAGGAGATCATATTTTGAGAAAATATATTGGTGTTGTTAGGTGTTAAGAATATCACGATATTGATGATCGTAAAGCCACCGGTGTAAGATCATGCACCGGAGTTATCAGTATTCGAGGTTCTGCATGGTTAATTTGTTTAAGTGTAGCTAGACTCGAGGAGGACTTTAGCTTATGACTAGTTTAGCTTATGGCTAGTTTAGCTTTAAATAGTGATCCTTGCAATAGAAGAGGTCGGTGGATCAAGATATTGCTTTATTATGCGTATATTGTAACGATGCATAGTAGATTAGTTTAGGAAGTGATTCCATAGATATATAGATTAGAATAACTGAACTTCGTTAACAATTTGTATCTTAATTTATTTTGCGCAGTCAATTATTATCTTGTTTCATCGTTAAAAAAAAAAATTTACTTCCAAGTATATTTTTACACTTAGATCAACATATAACATAATATTAAATGTTAGAAGGGATCTTCTTCTTTTTTAATTAAGAGATAACTAAATTCATTTCCTAGTTTGGATGTGATCATTTATTTATTCTCATCTACATACAGGAAAACAAAAAAAAAAGAGAAGAAGATCATAACAACTGAGATTTTCTTGCATTGCAATTTAACTACATATGTGATAGACGTGCACGACAATAATAATACAACTCGGTCGGGTCAACTACCCCCATGTTATAATTTAATCGTTGACAAAAAAAGGTGTTTTAAATAACAACCCGTGGTTTTGTTCTGCGTCAATGACACGTTATATGCAACACACAAACACGTTCTATTCGCACATAGCTAATCGTATAGTTTTCTTAACCGGGTAGCCTAATACCCCCAAAATCTGGAGTACTCAAGTAAATCGCATTGACAAACAATTTGATCTTATGAAAATAAACATATAAATGTAGAAACACTGATGTTCTCTCATCTCTGTAGTTAAGAAATAGTAAAGGTATATTTGTTTTCTATGTAAATTTTTTCTTTTTTTGATAAAAGCCTACTACCTAAATAAAATATTTATTTTTACCATTTTGTAAATTTCAAGTGGATGTACTCAAGGACTCGTTTTTTGCAATAGTCATTAGTTTGCGAATATATTACTTTTCCGTTAATTTGTTTCTCTAATACTCTTGTCTCAGTTTTATGCTTTTCCTAATTTATTTTTTGGCTTTTTTTTTGCTTTTTTTTTTTCAAGAAACGGGACAGCTAACGATTTTCAAGACATGAGACATTACAAAGTCGACACGTGAGGAGAACCTAATAGCTGGCCGGGGATTTTTTAGGTTCATAAAATCATAAACATAGTCAACACTAGTTTTCACAGATCGACCGTTGGATCAACTCTTTAGATGATCTGACGGTTCATATACAAGTTAACGGGACCACCCGGTTACCGAGGTGGTCAATGGCGTTTAAAGAAATGAAACTTTTTATTTTCTTTGATGAAAGCAAAACAGAAAACATAGAGAATAGAAAAGGTTGGGTTGATGCAACCTTTTGATGGACTTTCAACCTCTCTCGTACCAGATGATAGGTAAGATTCAAGGGAGATACTCGGTCTTGTCACAAATTCTTCGGATATAAGTAGCGGAATGGATGGTGTTGGTGGATCGAAAAACGCCACTCAGTGAAAACTCTTGTGATGAATTCACAAATCTATTTTCAAAGAATCCACAAATGAGATATAGATCCAGAATTAATCAAGAACACATCTTGAAGAAAGGAAGAAAATTCTTCTCTTAATTTTTATTAATTTCAAGACAATTAAAACTTTTTATTTTATAGCACTATTTTTATTTACTTTTATTCGTCAGCTAATACAACCTTTAATTTTTTAAATAGTCAGCTTTTCCCCCTCCTTTGTCGTATTCATTAATCGATGTTCAAGTAGAATTTTAAATCTTTAGTCAAACCTTGATTGCTAGTATTTAATTAGAATGACTTTTAATTGTTTCACAATATATGTAGAAGAATTAGGTGAATTAGAAGTTGATAAAAGGGGGCTTCGTTTATTATAATGTCAAGTGAAGAGGGTTTCTAGAATGCTATGAAAACCTATTGTTATTTTTGGTAAACCTTCTTGTTGTGAAGAAGTAAAAGTCTTTTTACCAAAAAAAAAGAAGAAGAAGTACAAGTCTTACACCAAATTTTAATTGTTATGGAAACCCCTCAACAGAGTCATCAAACTATATAGGCAACCTATGGAGTTAGTTAACTGTATATGTAGTTGACAAATATAGAGCGTAGAATTTGAAAGAATATAGAAGATTCAAATCGGAACAAACATAAAATATAACTAAAACTTAAGAAGTCAAATATCTCGATTATTATTTCATAATCAACCATCCCTGTCTCGTTGACAACTCCTCCCTTCTTGCCTCAACCAAAATCCAGCTGGCCCTCTTCTCCATTGTGTGAATGAATCATTGACATTTTAATCATCAATTTATAATTTATACTATTTTTCTTTTCTTTTTGGTTAAAAATCAAAATATTTAAAGTATTAATATTTTATAAAAACTAGAAAAATAAATAACATTTTGTGTACGGTTTACGCGTTGATTTTTCAATCGTAACCTTGTACAATACTACGTAAATCAATGATGTACAATATATAAGCCGGGACAAAATCGTTTAAAAAAAAAATATTAGTTATTTTTTTCAGAATTTGAAAAGTGTTAGAACACAAATTATGTTTTGATTAAATAACATTGGATGCAAATATTCCTATCTTTTTTATTAAGCTAAATTGTTTTTTTTTTTTGACTATTAGGTAACAATTTCACAGAGTTATGAAAATTTGAGTAATTTTGTTTGTTCAAATGTGTTTTTTATTTATCCGTCTCTCTTTTCAAATTTTTGTTGAAAATATCTTGAATTTGAAGAAACGATAAAATTCAGATGACAAGTGGGGCCCAGTTACCTCGAACTTGAGGAGACCAAACTTTGATTGCTTTATTCCGTGGAAATCTTCAACTCAATCACAGCCGTTAGATCAAAACCTTCCCGGTTTGACTAAAATCTCCACAACCTGACCCGGTCACCCTCCTTTCCCCATATATCACGCCATCTTTCCTACTCTCTTTCTCATCATCACGCACCCATCTCTCTCTCATTTCTCAAACAAGCACAAGAAGACTAACTAAAAAACACAGAGAGTTCATCATGGCCGTCGATCTGATGCGTTTCCCTAAGATGGATGATCAAAAGGCTATCCAGGAGGCTGCATCGCAAGGTTTACAGAGTATGGATCATCTGATTCGTGTCCTCTCTAACCGCCCCGAACAACACAACAACGTTGACTGCTCTCAGATCACCGATTTCACCGTCTCCAAATTCAAAACCGTCATTTCTCTCCTTAACCGTACCGGTCACGCCCGCTTTAGACGCGGACCGGTTCCTTCCTCCGCCAGTATTTCTCCTCAGAAACAACAGAGTCAGATCGTTAAAATCGCTGCTCAGTCGGAGGCTCCGATTGTTTCTCAGCCGACCAGAACAACGGCGAATCTCTCTCAAATCGTTCCTCCACCATCGGTTGTTGTTACTCCGTCGAGCTTCGTTCATTCGAATCAGCCGAGCGTAACACTCGATTTCACTAAACCCAGCATCTTCGGATCCAAATCCAAGAGCTCTGAGCTGGAATTCGCCAAGGAAAACTTCAGCGTCTCTTTAAACTCTTCATACATGTCGTCGGCGATAACCGGCGACGGCAGCGTCTCCAAGGGATCCTCAATCTTCCTCGGGTCGGCTCCGTCGCAGCCTGTAACCTCCTCCGGAAAGCCACCGTTGGCCGGTCATCCTTACAGAAAGAGATGCCTCGAGCACGAGCACTCCCAGGATTTCTCCGGCAAGATCTCGGGCTCCGGCTACGGCAAGTGCCATTGCAAAAAAAGGTATTGTTACGTCACCCAACTGTCGCTTTAACAACTACCCCAGTACACACACACTTCCGTTATTAAACTTTTCAAAATTTCAACGCTTAGTTGACTATTACCGTCGCTATATCATTAATTAATAGTAATAATAATTCAATTAGGTAGATGATATTCCCGGTTTAGTATACTTTCCCGGTTGTTGGTCTGGTTGCTGCTTAAAATATCGGGAATCGTTTGCTTATATAAAAACCCGGGTTTTTGACCGCTGACTTTCGAAACCCTTATGCACGCAGCTCATTATAGCTTTTCTCGGCGCACGTTAAAACCTTTTTCCCCCTTGTTTAATTAAAACGATTAATTAATATTTTATTTTATTTCTTTTTATTTATTAAAGCAGAAAAAATCGGATGAAGAGAACTGTGAGGGTACCGGCGATAAGTGCAAAGATCGCCGATATTCCACCGGACGAGTTTTCATGGAGGAAGTACGGACAAAAACCGATCAAGGGCTCACCACACCCACGGTAACTATTGTACACCCTTGTATTATCCTACCGTAGATATTTTTGTTTGTTTGATTTCGCGATCTAACGGTGTTTTGATTGTTATGATCCAGTGGTTACTACAAGTGCAGTACGTTTAAAATGTGTCCAGCGAGGAAACACGTGGAACGAGCATTGGATGATCCTGCGATGCTTATCGTGACTTACGAAGGAGAGCACCGTCATAACCAGTCCGCGATGCAGGAGAATATTTCTTCTTCAGGCGTTAATGATTTGGTGTTTGCCTCCGCATGACTTTGACTTGTATTGGTTTTTTATTTTTTTTTGAGTACTAGAGGGATTGATTTGTAAATTTTTTTGACTAAAAAAATAATTAATTAGAAAAAATAGTCTGAAATATAATATATAAATGAATATCGTGGTGCATTATAAATCAGCAGATATGGGTATAAGGTAGTGGTTATGGAATTTAATTGCGCACCAATAATATAGACATATGTTCTTCATTTTTTTTCATGATTCATTTTTTTAATTAAAACAATTGAGTTGGTGGCGGTTGGATAATTTATAAAAGTAAAGTTGACTAACGCGTGAATGATTAAAAAAGTCAAGGAGTTTTTAATGAGTTAGTTGGGCTTGGGTGTTGAATGATGAATTTGAGTTTTAAAAAATAAAAATAAATGTGAATTCAATTTATAAACTTATGTGAGTTCAAGACAAGTTAAGGGTCAACTATATTAATTTATGCCGTTGAGCTTGGACGAAGTTTCATTTGACAATTTTTGTTTCTTCCAATAAATAGTTTGACAATTATTATCTATTTTTCTTGTGTCAAATTCTCATTGATACCAAAAACTTATGTTTTAAAATAAAATATTAATGTTTCACCATTTTCTATATATATATATATATATTTCAACATCATCAATCCATAAGACAAACACTTTGGCACGATGTATACAAAATTAGAGATGGACAAGTTCTCGCTATGTTAAAGGGTACGAAAAACTCATATATTTTAATGGGACAAAGTTTCAGTTTCTTGTTAGGAAGGAAAATTCAAAGACCATGAACACCTTGTCCCACCAACAAAAGTAGGATACACAATAACATGTATACAAAGACGACCACAACAAATCATGTTGTACAAAAATCCACACCTGAGATTCTCAAAGAGCTTGTAAGTCTTTTTGGTTGCCACAAATTTTCCCCCGTCTTTCTCTGCAAAATCTTTCAAAAAACCGAAAATTCTGTATATCTTTAAATTGTGATAGTAAAAAGGAAAACATACTTTAAAGTTAACTATGAGCTACAAAACAGTTATGAAAATTAGTTTGAAACTCGACCTTGAAATTCGGCCTGAGAGTCGGAAGCCTCTCTTGGAGTATTACATTCTCTAATTCATTTCTTATGAAACATAATTAAACATATTTTAGTTTTATCAACAAATAGGCGCAATCCCTTTCATTTCTGTTTGGTACTGAAAGACAAAGCAAAACTTCAAGCTTTTGAGAGAAAAGAAGTTTTCTGAATCTTTATTCAACTTAACAAATACAGGAAAATGCAAGGATCGTTTCTTATAGCAAAGGAGACCCATGTCACATGTCGACAGGTGTCTCATTGACAGGCAATCGCACACGATCCTAGGACGCCAAATTTGTTGCTCAGATGGATTTCCTGAGCTGGTTCTACCAGAATTTGGCTGCATCTTGACTGAAGAAAAGATGCTATGCGTTTGTCTTCTTCAGAAGATTTGACTGTAACGACAGCTTCTGGTAGCTTGGGTTTTATGGGCTTAACCTTTTCAGCTTCTTTTTTCTTCTGACTGTGGGCTTGTGTACGAGGCCCAACTGCTTCTTTTGTAACATTATTCAATAGCAGAGTGTTGTCTTGGTTAATACACCCCCTCAAACTTGTGTCGGGAGGAAGATCGACACCAAGTTTGTACCTGAGATCAGCAAATGGTGCTTGAGGAAGTGACTTAGTAAAGATGTCGGCCAGTTGTTGAGCTGCTGGAATCTGTTTCACCACAAGTGCTCCATGCGCTACTTTTTCCCTCACATAGTGAAAATCTGTATCAAAGTGCTTTGACCTGGAATGTAGAGCTGGATTGGCAGTTATAATAGACAGCATATAGATTATCACAATATAACTCTGGAATAGTAGGCTGAGGGAGACCAATAACTTAAAGAAGAGCACTGATCCACTTGAGCTCAGTGGCAGCAATGGACAACGTTATGTACTCTACCTCTGTAGAGGATCTTGAGACAATGGGATGTCGTTTTGCAGACCAAGAAATGATATTTGTGCCAAGAAAATTACAAAAACCACCTGTTGATCGTCTGGTTTCCTTGCATCCAGCCCAATCACTGTCGCTATAAGCTCGTAGAGTCAAGTCTGTATCTGCATTCAAGTTGACACCCATTCTATAGGTTCCTTTCAAATACCTTAGTATTCGCTTCAGAAGACTAAAGTCAGCTACTGTGGGCTTGTGCATTTTCTGACAAACAAAATTTACTGCAAACTGAATGTCTGGTCTCGTAAGAGTCAAATACTGTAATTTTCCAGCCAAGCTTCTGAAGTATGTGGGATTTGAGAAATCTTCATATTGACCTGCAACTTTATTCAATTGCAGAGGTAATGGAGTCGGCATAGGTGCACAGTCCACCATTCCTGCAGCCTCAAGTAAATCCAATGTGTATTTTTCCTGACTCAGAAAGGCCATCCTTGTGGAAATGAGCTTGAATTCCCAAAAAGTAATGTAATTCACCCATATCCTTCATCCGAAACTTTGTATTGAGACTGACAAGGAGTTTCTGAATAAGGCTAGTATTATTTCCAGTCAACACCATCTCATCCACATAGAGAAGAAGTAACATTACATCATTACCATGAAGATAAACAAATAGTGAAGGGTCTGGAATGCTGCAGATGAAACCAAACTTAATAAGATAATTACTAAATTTGTCAAACCATGCCTGAGGGGCTTGCTTTAGACCATATATGGCTTTGTTGAGTTTGCAAACATAATCTGGTATAGCAGGATCTTCAAACCCATGAGGTTGCATCATAAACACTGTTTCTTTTAAGTCTCCGTGAAGAAAAGCGTTTTTAACATCAAGTTGCTTGATATCCCAATGATTTGTAACTGCTGCATGAAGAACAGCTCTGACTGTAGCTGTTCTTATTACTGGACTGAAAGTTTCCACAAAATCAATTCCTTTTTGTTGATCATAACCCTTGGCAACTAATCTGGCCTTTAATCTGTCGAGTGTACCATCTGAGTGAAGTTTTGTCTTAAAGACCCATCTGCAGCCTAGTACATTCTCAGCTAAATCTGGTGGAACGAGATCCCACGTCTTAGTTTCTTGCATAGTGCCATGTTCTTCTCCCATTGCACTATTCCAACCTGGATATTTCAGGGCAGATTTGATGGACTTTGGCTTAGGATAATAGAGCATATCTTGGATTTGGTTTCACAATTCCTTCCTTTGATATTGTTACCATAGGATGAGTATAGGTTCATGTGTGGAAGTCTCTGGTTCAGATATAGTAGCTAGACGTGAAGGAGAACTGATGTGAAGGGCTGGTTCTTCTTGTTGTTCAATTGCTGACTTAGAAGGAGATGACGCTTGTGAATGATGAACTGACTCGGATTCATATTGCCTGTCACATGAAATGAATGAGATGTTGCCTATAGGAACAGAATCAAAGTCTGCGTACACCCAGAACTCACCATTTCATGTGAAGACACCGTTTGACTGTTTCCTTCTGGTGCAGAGGAGGATACCACAAGTAATGACACAAGAGATGTAGGAGATATAAGTTCTACTTCTTTTTGAGGAGGAGTTGATGGAGTACTCTGAGGAACCTTCAGATGCTAAGCAGACAATAACGGTGACTGTAGTGATGAATTCAAGTGCATGTAGACATCAACAAATGGAAATTTTCTTTCATCAAAAAGTACATGTCTACTGATATAGACTGTACCTGTAGGTGGATAATAACACCTATACCCTTTGTATTTTTCATTGTAGCCCAAAAACACACTCTAGTGACTTGGGATCAAATTTATTCTTGGCATATGATCTGAAAAAGGGTAACATGAGCACCCATACACTCTGAGAGATGTATAAACTGGAGCTTTTCCATTCAGCAATTCAAAAGGACTCCTCTTGTTTGTGGTAACTGAAGAAAGAAGTAAATTTCCTAGAAAATTAGCAGTAAAGAATGTCTCGACCCATAAGTAATGAGGCAATTTGCTGTGAAACATCATTGACATACCTAATTCCGTGATATGCATGTGCTTTCTCTCAGCTAATCCATTCTGCTGAGGTGTATATGGGCATGAAATCAACTGTTTAATGCCACACTGAGCTAGATGAGTGATGAACTGTTTACTGATAAACTCACCCCCTCCATCACATTGGAACGTACTTATCTTCTATTGTAGTTGATTTTCAGCCAACCTTTGAAAAAGTAAAAAGATAGAATAGAAATCTGATTTCTTCTTCAAAGGATAAAACCTTGTAAACCGGGAGTAATTATCAATGAAAAGAACATAGTATTGAAATCCCTGGTTTGAAATTACAGGAGCAGGTCCCCATAGATCACAATGGACACGCTCAAGGGGCCTAGTGGCTACAAACTTTGAAGAAAGAAAAGGCAATCTACTTATTTTTCCCATCTGACAAGCTTCACACAACTGAGAAGTAGTCTTATTCATAACTATGGACTTATTTCCTGACAATATATGGAGAACTTCATTATGTGGGTGCCCGAGCCTTTGATGCCACACTTCACTGCTTGTGCTTTGTTGCCTATTTGAGTAGAAGGCCATGAATTGATGATTCTCCAGTACATACAAGTCCTTATGTCTGTTTCCTTGTGTTAGCAACTGTTGTGTCTGCTTGTCCTTAACATACACAGAATCAGAATCAAAGGTAAATGCACATGGATAATCTGATGTAAGCTTAGAGACAGACAGTAAGGGTTTCGTAATACCAGGGCAAACTAAAACATCTTCTAAAGGTAAAGTACTTTGAGAAGTGGATAAAACAGCTGAGCCAACATGGGTGATTGGAAGGAAGTCTCCATTTCCCACAATCACAGTTTCATCACCACAATAAGTCTGAGCTTGCTGCAGTTGAGAGGCTGAGTTGGTGATGTGTGCGGTAGCACCGGTATCGGGGTACCACTCATGGCATGAATGTTGAACATTGTCAGATAGCTTTATGGCAGCCAAAGCAGTTGGTAATTCTGGAGTTTCGTAATCTGGATCAAACCGGTTGTAGCATTTGAATGCTGCGTGACCATACTTTCCACAAATCTGACATGTGGGTCTGGAATCAGAAGTAGAACCAGATGAGAAATGCTGTTGGAAACCACGGCCACGAGTTGAGTAAGATCCACAACCTCTGTAACCACCTCTGTTCTGCCTTCTGCCTCTATTAGAATATCAACCTCTGTTCTGGTTATAAGAGTTGGTATAACCACCTCTCCCAGTATTAAAAGCCAGATGAGGGGAGATCTCAGTGGATAAGAATAAGCTTGGAGCTTATCATCAAATCTTGTTAGTTGGAAAACCACATCTTCAAAGGAAAGACCAAAATGAGAGTCCATAGAGTTTTCTATAACAGTGGCAATAGACTCATATTCTCGTCCTATACCATTCAACACCCCATAAATTTTCTTGCTCTGAAATAGGAGATCCTATAAAATCTAGATGATCACACAGATCCTTAATCTCAGACAAATAAGCAGAGAGAGTCTTAGTTCCTTTAACCGTTGTTTGAATCCGTCTATGAATATCTAGCTTCCTAGTGATGGAGATACAGTTGTATTTTTGAGCAAGAGCAAACCATACCTTGTGCGGAGACCATAGACGGAACGGAGAGCATCCTCGGAAAGAGACCCGAAAAGCCAGGCAAGCACAGTCTGGTCGTTTTGAATCCATGTGAGAAACTCTGGATTGGGTATCTCAGTGATGATGTGAAAGTTGCATAATTTAGCCCATTTTAGCATACATTTTAGTTAGCATTTTGTGACTTGTTGCATTTATTTCATGGTTTTTGGTCTAGTTTGCATCCATTTTAGAGTTAGTGATTTTATGTCAGTTCTTGCATATGTTTGTGTGTTGTGGAGTTTTTTATGTACCATTTGGAGATTATGGGAGAATTGTGGAGTTTGGAGGAAGATCATGGGGCAAAAAGAACCAGTTTGGAGCAAGAGCTATGCACAAAGATCAAGGCAAATGCAGAGGCCATCCGACGTGCTTCAAAGATCGGCTCAGAAGAAGACCTTGCGCTCATATTCAGCCTTGGAGCACTTGATGAAAAGTGTAGGTAATTGAATTATCTTTCCAACGGAGGCTGTTTCATCACGCTCTGAGCCTTATTGCGGAAGTTATCGTCATTTCACTGAGCATACGTCCGTCTGGCGCGACATTGACTCATACAGAAGTCACATCGGTATGGTGCATCGGGGTGATGCATACCGATGTGGACTCCCAGAAAACACACAGGAGAATCCTAGGGATGAGGCACACCGATGTGAGTTCCTCATGAGCAAAAATGCAGAGTCCGTCCAAAGCGCTTCAAAGATCGACTCATATGAAGGGTTTCCATTTGGATTTAGCTTCGGAGATCTTCATGAAAGTCATAGATAATTGAGTTAGATTTCGTTTGGAGGTGGTTTCAGGTCATTTTGAGCAGCGGTTCAAGAGATACAACAACTTTTCCAAGCGCATGTCTGTTTGGCGCGCAGACGGTGCAAAACCAGAAATCCACATCGGCCAGCTGCATCGGGCAACTACATGCCGATGTGACCTCCGTCCCACATTTCTATTTAGGCCAAAAACCTTATTATTTGTGGAGATATCTCATTTTTAGCTTGTAAAAACACATTTCTGAGAGAGAGTTTGGAGATTTTGAAGAGATACTTTGTTTTTAATGCAAGTTCTTGTTTGTTTTCATCTATCTATCTATTTCTAATCATCTAACCATGAATCTAAACACCTCCTACATAGGATTTGTTGAGATTATCATGGTTTGTGAGTAGTTTTTTTAGAACTTTGGGTATGGTAGATTAGATGTTTTCTTGCTAAATCATGATGCTTAGGACTTAGTTTATGAAGAATCCTTACTTGTTAGGTGTGATTAATGCTAGATTAGCCTTGAAAAAGTTGATTTAGAACTTAAGGAATTTCACGCCCGGAAGGTGTTTGATGAAATCCTTCAACCAAACTTAGCAAGTGTTTTACATTCCTAGCCTATGGAAATGGATGTCTAGGGTGTTTAATGGCTATTTAGACTTGAGATTAATGCTTGTTTATCATTTAATTGAAAATGGAAGTTTGTTCTCAATTAAGTGATTAGTGAAGTGATTATTGTCATGGAAGTGGATTAGTCTAAATTAGTGATCTAAGGCCTAAGGATTATTGTTTGATTGTTTGAGTATCATGGTTTAGCTAGAGAATGTCCAAGTCGATTACCATTACCCGAAGTTTGTTTGCTTTATCTTGTTTAAATCGTTTTCGTTTCGTTTTGGTTCAAAACTTTTTAGTCTTTTAATTACCTTTGTTATATGCTTGGTTATTTATTATCTTGTCTTTAAATTGATTAGGATCATTAGAAAACCTTTATTCGATTAGCTTAGATTAAGAGGTGTCTCGTATTCTCTGTGTGTTGTTCTCGTGCCTCCTTGTGGATTCAATCCCTAAGTGCTACAATGACATACCATTAGATTGTGGTATTGCGCACAATGGGTTAATTGTGCGAACCGTAAAAAGTTCACTATCATGATGTTCCCGACGCGGACAGAAGAAACTAGATCTGGACGAGGTGTTCCACTAGTAACATGCCCGACGAGCTTCTGACTGGAGAGCCAAGACTCGAACTGGGTTTTCCAAAGGAGGTAGTTCAAGGCTGAAAGCTTCAACGTCACACACTGAGTGATACTCAGATTTGCCGAGGTAAGAACCTGAGGAGCTAGCTGAAACTGATGGGGAGGTTGGGGAAGACGAACGGGCGGCGGATCTGGTGCAGGTGGGCCTTGAGCTGGATTTGCCTGAGCTCGATGTGGAAGAGCTGAAGTTCGATTTGGAGCAGGCGGAGTCTGATCAGGTGAAGTCGTCGGAGTCTGGACAGACATAAGTCGTAAAGAGAAGCCTTTTATGGCTCTGATACCATGAAAGACAAAGCAAAGCTTTAAGCTTTTGAGAGAAAAGATGAAGTTTTCTGAATCTTTATTCAACTTAACAAACACATGAAAATGCAGGGATCGTTTCTTATAGCAAAGGAGACTCATGTCACATGTCGACATGTGTCTCATTGACAGGCAATCACACACGATTCTAGGACGCCAAATTTGTTGTTCAGATGGATTTCCTGAGCTGGTTCTACCAGAATTTGGCTGCATCTTGACTGAATAAAAGATGCTATATGTTTGTCTTCTTCAGAAGCTTTGACTGTAACGATAGCTTATGGTAGTTTGGGCTTTATGGACTTAACCTTTTCAGTTTCTTTTTTTTTCGTAACGATAACTTCTTTTTTTTACATGTGGACTTGTGTATCGACATGTAAATAGTTTTTTTTTGTGTTGGTTCATGTCATTCGTTTGGATCATCAAAAAAATAACAATAATCTATGTACCTAGAGAGGTCAAACACTAACAACACAAAAAAATAACGAAATAAAAATGGTCAGGACCTTAGGATTTTTTCTCCTTTTTCTTTGCAGTATATAACACTCTTCGTCAGGGCTCGAAACTATAGTCTTCGCCGTTGACGAGGAGTAACAAGAAGTCAACCCGACACAACTTAAATAGTGAAGCTGATCAAAGATTGCATCTCGAAGATCGACACTGTAAGACGAAGTGATAAGTTATACGTGATGGATGAGAGTCATGTGACTAGAGATTGTTGCAATCTAGATGGGAATGGAATTCCACGTGGAATTTGTCGCGTTAGGAATCCCAATGAGCAAGAAGTTATGGAACAATTGTGTTGATGAGGTCGGTGATGATATCACTGGTTATTTCCCTCGAGAAATCTACATTATCTTCTAACAACGACTTGGCCGTATATATAAACATATCTTCTTCTTCTTTTTTTTTTTTTTTAATATATAAACATATCTTCTGACTTTTTTTTCACCCGTCGTATATGAATATTGATATGATTATTTAGATTTGCTTGATAAAAAGTGGAGCATATATCTACCTATCTAGAGTACTATATATACATTCGTAGATTTTCAAGAACAAACTCAATTGGTGTCGACTGACGAGATGATTATATCCATGTTAATTATTGTAAGATAATCCTGTAATTATACATAGCGGCAATGTTCTAAATTGCGCTAGGCGCTAGTCGGGCGGTCGGGTTGGATCTAGCGCCTAACCCGAAAATCGGAGATTAATCTGGGATTAATCGGGGACTAATTTTTATATTTTTATTGACTTTTTAACCTATTAATTTATAAATTTATAAATTTATAATTTTTTAATGATTTTTAATGATTTTTTTGGATTTTTTTAAATTTTTAATAACTTTCTAACAACATAGTAAAACCAAATTAGAACTTTTCAAGATTTTTGTTAAACAATAAATTTAAAAAAAAAACAAAAAAAAACTAGGCAGCCGCCTAGGCTAGCTTGGCGGATGGGGTGAATCTAGCGACTAGTCGAAGTAATCGGAGCTAGACGGAAATTTTTAGAACATGGCATAACGGTCATCAAAGTGTAATGAAATATTATATTTGTGACTGCTGGGATTTTTATGGTATGGCAGTTTATAAAATAATCGTGTGGTTGTAAGTGTTTGGTAGCACCTATAAACATGTGTTTGGGGCATTCAATATCATCAGGCAACACATCTTCTATTCTCTTACAAATATTTTTCTTCTTTTTGTTTTGGTTGCTAAAATTCATTTTTTTAGTTGTACATGATTTTATGATTTACATCAGGTCATGATATTCGTTCGGTTTATAGTAGTATATTGAAAAAATGCAAAGCTGAAAATGGTAAACTACCATTAAAAGCAGATGATCACATTTCACAAGTCTATATGAAACTAACTCTGAAAAACTATAGTAAAAAAAAAAAAAGATTCGAGAAATCTGATCCCATTTTTTAAAAAGTGTTCTTAAAGTAGAACACAAATTAAGCATAATTTTACTGACAGAAAAAGCAAAAAATGTAATTATCAAACAGAAAAGCTATGTTATTATCGTTTGATTAATTTACGCATTTTTATAGCAAGTTTTTAACCGAAGTCGCAAGTGCTACTTTGAAACCTTGTGCTCGACTGTCATGCACTTTGTCAGTTTTCGTCGGGCATCGCGAAGAAAAAAAGAAACTGTCTGAAAAACAATAAAAGTTTTCTATTTTTCTCTTTCCGATTTCCTTTTCTTTTGTTCTTCTGGGTTTAAATCTCCTTTTTTTTTTTCTGGGTATCTCTCTCTCTCGAGAAACTCACGCCGTTTCGATTCTTCCGCCAAAACTCTCTATTCGCCGCCGGATCGACTCTGCGCCGTCGAACCAATAAAGTAGAAGACTTTATCACTACCCGATTTCTTTCGTTTGTGTTGTCTGACTATAAAAGTGACATCTTTTCTGGAAAGTTTTCTGGTTTCGGTTTCACGCAATTTTTTTTTTAGGGGTTGTTTGGTAGCTGTGGAAATTTCTGTGTCTGGGTTTGCTTGTCTGTTTCTTCTGGCGAGTTTTTTTTGTTGCTAAGTAGGTTTTGGGTTTGGTTTGATTTATTGAAAGTTGGCTGAGGAAAAAGGAAGGGTGCTAAATAAAGGAGAGGAATAAAAGAGAGCAAAGTGTTGATGCAAAACGGTTTTGCATCTGATTCTGAATCGATTATCCCGAAAGTCTTCATTTTTATTATTAGGAACATAGTTTGGAAGCTAATTGCTTTCGCGGAGTGAGATTTCTGGGTTTTCTAGGGTTTTTATTCTGATTGAATTTCATAATGGCGGAATCTGCTGGGGTGGATCGAGGGATTCAGAGCTTAATAGCTGCAAGAAAGTCTTTAAAATCGAGTCTAGAGAAATCTAAAGCCATTGGGTTAGCTTTGGGAAAAACCGGTCCTAGGTTTGATGAGATTGAGCAGAGATTGCCGTCGCTTGAAGCTGCGGTGAGGCCGATACGAGCTGATAGAGAAGCTCTTGTGGCGGTTGGTGGCCACATTAACCGAGCTGTTGGTCCTGCAGCCGCTGTGCTTAAGGTGTTTGATGCTGTCCATGGACTTGAGAAGTCTTTGTTATCAGATCCCAAGAACGATCTCTCAGGTTATTTAGCGGTATTGAAGCGGTTAGAGGAAGCATTGAAGTTTCTAGGGGAGAATTGCGGGTTAGCTATCCAGTGGTTGGAAGATATTGTTGAGTATTTGGAAGATCACAATGTTGCTGATGAGAAATATCTGTCGAATTTGAAGAAGTCTCTGAGAGTGCTTAGGGAATTTCAAGACAACGGTGGTGGAGAGAAAGAGAAAGCTCGTCTCGATGGCGGGCTTAGGGATGCAGCTTTAAACAAGCTGGAAAACGAGTTCCGCAGGCTATTGAAGGATAACAGTGTTCCACTTCCGATGGCGTCTCCATCATCGCTCGGCCAACAAGCTTGCATTGCACCGTCGCAGTTGCCTGTGACTGTAATCCATAAACTGCAAGCCATTCTTGGGAGACTCAGAGCTAATAACAGACTCGACAAGTGCATTTCGATTTACGTAGAAGTGAGGAGCTCGAATGTTAGAGCTAGTCTTCAAGCACTTGACTTAGATTATCTGGATATCTCGGTTTCTGATTTCAACGATGTGCAGAGCATAGAAGGGTATATAGCTCAGTGGGGGAATCATTTAGAGTTTGCGGTTAAGCATCTGTTTGAAGCAGAGTTCAAGCTTTGCAACGATGTCTTTGAGAGAGTCGGTTTGAATGTTTGGATGGATTGCTTTTCCAAGATTGCTGCTCAAGCCGGTATGCTCGCGTTTCTTCAGTTTGGGAAAACTGTGACTGATAGCAAGAAAGATCCAATCAAGCTTCTGAAGCTGCTAGATATCTTTACTTCTTTGAACAAACTGAGAGCAGATTTCAACCGTCTCTTTGGTGGAGCAGCTTGTGTTGAGATCCAAAACTTCACAAGGGATCTCATCAAAAAGTTAATTGATGGTGCAGCGGAAATCTTCTGGGAGCTTCTGGTTCAGGTAGAGATTCAGCAACAACTTCCGCCTCCTAGCGACGGTGGTGTTCCTAGATTAGTCAGTTTTGTAACTGATTACTGCAACAAACTTATAGGAGATAAGTACAAGTCAACTCTTACTCAAGTTCTTCTCATACATAAGAGCTGGAGATCAGAAAGGTTCCAAGATAATCAGCTTATAGTTGAAATTTTGAGAATAATCAAAGCCATTGAGCAGAACCTGGACGCGTGGATGAAAGCATATCCGGATCAAACGCTTGCTCATTTCTTTGGTATGAACAATCACTGGCATTTATACAAGAACTTAAAGGGTACGAGAATTGGAGATCAGTTAGGAGATTCATGGCTGAAAGAACATGATCAGTACAAAGAGTATTATGCTACTGTCTTCCTTAGAGACAGCTGGGGTAAGCTCCCGAGCCATTTGAGCAGAGAAGGGCTTATAAATTTCTCGGGTGGACATGGCATGGCTCGTGATCTTGTCAAGAAGAGACTGAAATCATTCAATGATGCATTTGATGAGATGTATAAGAAGCAATCCACATGGGTCTTACCGGAAAAAGATTTGAGGGATAGAGTGTGCCAGCAGATAGTTCAGGCTATTGTGCCGGTTTACAGAAGCTATATGCAAAACTATGGGCCATTGGTTGAGAAAGACGCGAGTTCAAGCAAGTATGTGAGATACACTGTTGTAGCTTTGGAGAAGATGCTCAGTTCTCTCTACATACCTAAGCCCATGAGATATGGAAGCTTCAAAGGAACACCGCCGAGTGAGAAACACAAGAACGATGCTGACCTTAGACGCACTACTTCCGCTGTTGTCTGAGTGAAGCCATGTTCTGTGCTCACCTCGATTGTTGTCTTAAAATGTGATCATATTGTATCTGCACTTCCATCTCCTGGACAGACTATCTTCAATGGAGAAGCAGAGGTACTCTTTATACGTATATAAATACTGCCAATCAGGTATAGCTTTTTAGTCATTGATCAAGTCCCTTTAGTTCATTAATCTCATAAGATTTCATGTTAGGGATCGAGCGGGTTTAGATTATTCTATTTAAATGTGTTAAACAGAAGAACAGGATCATAAAATGTGGGAATCTTAGATCATAACAATGTAAGAAATGTCCCTTTGAATCTTCTTGTTCTCAGTCTTGTGCTACATTTGTGACATTTATGTATTTTTATCGATAAAGTTATTACAATAGTGATCAAGTCAAAGACCAAAGAAAAGTATGTGTATACACAATTCGACCATAAGTATTGTCTCTGTACACATTTCTCAGTGTCCTCTTTTATCATTTGGATTCTGCAACTTTAAACAACTCTCGCCATTTCTGCGGATCACTGCCTGGACCATCCCCCTGAAACCACATTTCCCAAACATATCAAAAACCAACCAATCTTAAAAACATTAAAGCCTTGATTCTCCACGGACACCCCTTAACACATGTTTCTTGATCAGACTATATTAAAACCATCTCCAGTTTATTCGATATATCCAGACCAGACTTTCAAGGAAACTGTTTGCGAGGTACCTTAACTGAATTGATCTCATAAGCTTTGCCTTGTGTGAATTCAATATCAAGTGCCTGTATGCAAGCTTCCGCCACCACAAGTCTGCTTACCTCTCCAACAAGTTTGTCGCCTGTTGCAAATCAGGCAATGTAAAGCAAGCAATCTCAAATTCTTTAATGCTACAAGACCATCCAAGAATCTAAAATTTACCTTGACTAATAACAACTGCACGCCGTTCACCAGCTGTAGCTTTGAGCAAAGTATTCAGATCATATGACGTGTATGGCCCATCAGTCAATCTACCAGGTCTGGTAAACAAATAATCATATTAAACCATATGCTGCCTGCATTTTGGAGTAAAAAAAGAGGGTAACTCTTTCATTCCAAACCTGATAATGGTGAACGGAAGACCAGAGTCCCGAAGAAAATCTTCCCCCATCTTCTTGTACTTAAGAACCCCAAAAAGGTTCATGATACTGTCAAACAAAACATATAATTTACACATACAGATAATCAGATTGAGGAAATTCACAAGACTTTTGTAAATCATACTCAGTTTCACATTCTTACTAAACTTAATGGATTGCCATCATGTAACGAAAGCAATTAGCAGAGATACTATAGTCTCACCTCCAGGGAAGCTCGTTAGACTTGGTGACACCTACTGATGAAACCAGAACAACTCTCTTCACCGATGAGGGCAATGCTGAAATGAGATTCTTCACACCTTCCCAATCTTTTGAACACAAAGGACCACGTAGTACCCGAAGGGATAATCAATCATGACATGACATGTAAGAGACCCTTTGTTTCATGCAATTTCACATCACTGATTACAAAACAAGATCACAGAGACTATAGACGTTCTTACTTGGAAAGAAATGTTCTCACCTACTTTATCAGGTGTGTTTTCTCCACTCCACCTCTTAGAAGGAAAAGCTGTAGTCCCAGTGCAACAAATCACATGTGTCACACCCTAAACAACAATGTTAAGCAAGCAAAACCAGTTAAAATTTTTATCAAAAAAAAAAACCCAGTTAAAATCCAAACATTAAAAAATAAAAACACAAACTTAAGGAAATGGTGAACAAATGGAAGAAGACAAACCTCAAAGATGGATGGATCAAGATCCTCTGCATTCCTAGTATCCCCTTTGACTACCTATAACAGGGTTTTTAACTTCTTATGAGAGGTTAGAGTGAATCGTAAATGTTCATAAAGTAGAAAATAGCATCCAAACCTGTAATGCATTTTCATCTTGTTTACCGAATAACTTAGTTGCTTTCTCAAGATCACGCAGTAATAACCTTGACCCAATATTCCTCTTGAGTAATGAAGCTACCACAAGCTGCCCTGATACCAAAGAAAAGGGCAAAGAAAGATCAAAAATTGGTTTGTTATTGATGAGGCGACACATAATTCACCATCATTAAGTAGACCCTATTTTAAGAATAAAAATGAAAATTTTGAGAAATTCATCATCCCAATTTCAAAAATTGAAGAACATAGAAGAAGTAGATAATATGCAGGATGGTGGTTCGTACCTACACCACCAGTGCCACCGATGACAAGTACAAGCTTTGAAGAAGAGGCTAAAGCCGAAGAATCGACGGCTTCTTCTGCGAGAGCTTGGATTGGCGTGGACGATGAAGACAAAGATGCTTCATTTCTAACCAGGAAGGAAGAAGAAGAGGATGGGAGTGGCAGGGGCGTAAATAGAGGGATTCTAAGAGAGGGTTTTGGGTATTTTGAAGCGGGAAGAGGGAAGTAAGAGGGAGGAGCAAAGCTGAGAATGGTAGCCATGAAAGGGCAAGCGAGAGAGGAAAGAGAGGATTCTTGTTCACTCAAAAAAAAAACAAAACAAATTGATGTCCAAAAAAAAAAACAGATTGTAAAGGAAAAAAAAGTTTTAAAAGATTAGTGTGACTCTTACTTGTGAGTTTTAGACATACAATTATTATCAAAATCTGTTATTTTTAGTTAATAATTTCAACCAAAGAAAAAAAGTTGGTTCACTCATTTCTATCAAATTATTTAATTTGAGTTTCACATTTTTACATTGAGTGAAAACGAACAAAGATTTTTTGTTTTTCGATAACTAGAAAATTCTATACCAAAATCTCGACTAATTTATGGATCTACGAAAACTGGATGTTATTATTTTTTTTGGTTAAATGTTAAATTTTATACTAAATTTTCGTTTTTGACAAAAAGTTACATAAACGACCAGAAAACAGAAAGACCGAAAGCTAAAAATACAAACAAATTACAGCTAAGGAGTAGATTACCGGAATAAAGAACAAGCCATTGTTCTTACAGTGAAAACTGGATGTTCTTACTACTTAATACATCTACAATGGGTAGCTACATTTAAAATTGTAACGAAAATATTCAAATTCTTGCTTAAATGTACATAGCAAACATTAAATTATCATGAAGTAGTTTTGTTTTTTCTAGATAAATCCATCAATCAGAAACAAAGAAACAACAATCGTTTTCAAGATTAGGCGTGAGCCATAATACAGGAGTTAATCTGCAAATTTCAGAATCAAATACATTGATGATAACTGTTTTGCTAACAGATGGGCCTGATCCTGAGACCTTATACATGTACCTCTTTCTTTCCAGTGTTTTCTCCTTGCGTACGTATAAAACTCATTACGATCCTTCCATATTACATTGTTCATACATTATTTCTTGATAAATATTATTACATTGTTCATACATTATTTCTTGATACATATTATTACATTTTTCATACATTTATTTCTTCTTATATAACGCAAGAATATATAGACAGTCTTAGCTTTTAGACTCGTGCCATGAAGACTAAAAATACACAAAAGAAAAACTGATACTCACCAGCGGAACCAAAGCCTCAAGCTTTTGTTGATTGCTCATCAATGGTGTTGAAGAGGTTGTTTCTTGACAATGGTGAGATTACCAGCTTCTTCCATATCAATTTCTTCTTCACTCATCATCCCTTGAGGCAATCTCCAATCAAAGAAGTAAAGCAAATTCAACAGTCCTGATTCCACGGTAGCAATCGCCATCGGCATATATCCCCGGACAAATCCTCCTGCCAGAACCAAACGGTAATAGCTCAAAGTTTTGTCCTTTAAAATCTACCGGACTATTGGTAAACCGCTCAGGGATGAAATCTTCAGGGTTGGTCCAGCGCTCGGGATCACGTCCAATCGTCCATACGTTAAGTTGGATTTGTGTTTTGGGAGGAATATCGTAGCCTTTGATCTTGACGTGAGACATTTTTTCTCTTGGGAGTAAATATGGAAGTGCTGGGTGTAATCTGAATGTTTCCTTGATTATGAGCTTCAAGTAATCAACTTTGTCAATGTCTTCTTCAGTGATTCTCTCCGTTTTGAGCCCGAGGGTGGTTCGGATCTCTTCTTGTGCCTTTTTCATCACTCTAGGGTTTCTAGCGAGCTCCGTCATCGCCCAAATCATGGTTATAGCGCCTGTGTCTACCCCCGCGAGAAATATATCCTGACCAAGACCAAACACACATATACATAAAGCACACACACATATATATACCAAACAAAAATTGTTTTAAAGTATGAACGCAAACAAATGACCAGAACCTAAATAGTTGTTAGGGTGTGTAAGCAAACGTCTAATGCAAGCATAAATTCTCTTAAAATTTCTACTATGAAGCAAGATTTGAGCTTTTACCATGAGGACTCCCTTGATATTATCAATGTTGAGCTGGAATTAATCTTCATTTCCTTGTTTGTCCATCATATCCAACAGGAGTGCAACAATATCCGCCGGAGAATCCATAGCTTTCTTTCCTGCTGGTTCCTGTTTCAAGTGATCATCAATCACATGCTGGTAAAAAGCATCAAGCTCTTCAAACACTTTGTTTATCCTCTTGTGTCCCCGAAACAACCAATCTAGGAATCGCCCAAGTCCACCGGGGAACAAATCAGAGCAAGTGAAACTACCAAGAGCTAATCATTCACTCACAAGTTCTTCGATTACAAAATCTCTCTCGTTGAAGTTCTGCCCCAAGGCTATACTCTACAAATGATGCTTGCGGTTAGGGAAAAAAATGTTTTGCTTAGATCCACAGGAGATTGTGTCAAAGCCGATTCCGACACCTTCTTCACCATAATACCCACCTCTTCTTCTCTGATATTCCTACAAGATTTAACCTTTTTTAGGCTGAAAAGCTCGATAACAGCGAGCTTGCGCATTTCTCGCCAATACTCACCGTACTGCGCGAAGCTGATGTCTTTAAACCCGTAGGAGAGTTTCCCTGTGGCGACCGTTTTTGGTCGGCTGCAGCATCCAAGGTCATGGGATTTAAGAACTTCTTCAGCTGCTTCACTCGAGGAGATCACAACCATTGGAACAAACCCGAGACGAAGAAATACCACGGGTCCGTATTTGATGGAGAGACGGCAATCTTGCAAATTGGTGCAAGTTTCCGATGATTGGAAGACTTGGAGGACTCGGAGGAAGAGTCCATTTTGGGTTTTCTCTAATCTTTCTCTTGAGAAAGAACGATGACACGCAAGTAAGAAGCAATAAAACCCATAAGAAACAGAGAAAGATAGCCATTTTTTTTTTCTCTTCCTCTGTTTCTGGAGAGAAGAGCTTAGCTTAGCCTTGTTAGACTTGTTGTATATAAGATAAGTGAAAGAAGTTGATGACGTTAACTTCCCAAATCAAGTGGTTGATGGTTGATAGAAAACTTTTTTTTTTTTTTTTTTTTTATGGGGATATAGCTATTTAGAAGCAAAATGCAAGTTTGGATTCTTCCATGTGCAAGTTTTTCCAACAAAAAAAAAAAAACTTATTGGTGCAATCAAACTATTTTGCAGTTTAGTCTGATAAATTTTTGGTCTATGTTTGAATTCGGTTTTTTTTTTAAATAAGAAGGAAAATTCACTTGAAATCAAATTTTATTTTTTACTTTTAATTTTTTTACATAAATATTAGTTTGATTTGACTTTTTGTTTTTTTCTAAGCTTCAAAATCTGATTCAACTAAGAGAAAAACATTTATCATCTTATAGTTCTCAGTCTGATGAAAAAAAATGTTTAGTACAAAATATGAAAACGATCACAAGACGTTAAAAGTTATTATTTAGTTTTTTTTTATACTTTTTATAGTATTTTGGTGACAAGTGGGATCAATTGTAAGAAGCTAATTATAAAATCCGTGTAGATATCAGTATCAATTAGTTCTAACCTTATCTTGTTTCACTGAATTTTTTTAATTTACCTTAATTAAGAAAAGAGGATACTACCAAAAATCAGTAATGAGAATTGGAGAAGGTTGAGTTGGGTGTAATAACGACCACTTAACTTTTCGGTACATCGACAGCATCGGATTTAACGGAGACAGTAACCCCGAAACGTCCGGCTAAGTTCCGACACCCAACCAATCCGTTATCGCCACGTCATCTCAAACGTCAAAGTCGCCGTTAGCGTCCTTCCCTCGGGTACTAATTTAAGAAAATGTGTATACACACAGAGACCCAAATACTATCAGTCATACGTATATATATATATGTATTCGTATTTACGTTTAAAAAAAAATTATTTCTTATACGGAAAATTGATCCTTCTTTATCTTTTTTTCCCATCTTCTCCGATCGGTGGAATCTCTGTGCTTCTCTCTCTCTCTGGAAATTAGTTCTTAACCTGCGCCTGCTGGAGCTCTTAACCTGCGCGCATCGCCGATTGATGACAGCTGAGCCCGATTGGTTAATAAACAGGAGGAATCGAGGAGAAGGCTAGTAGAATTGAGAAATCGCGGTGAATCTACCGGGAAAAAAATGGAGTTTTTGGCAGGTTCCACGTTTGGAGTTGGCACGGCGGCGCAGGATAAGGCTGTACCGGCGGCTCTGTTCTTGACGGAGGAATCTAGCGGCGGAAGAAGCCGGATCGGGTTAAGGAGATGTGTAAAGTCTCCGCCGGAGGAGTTATCGGAGAGTTCTTCGTCGGTCGGAGAAAGCAGCGAAAACGAGGAGGAAGACGATGCCGTTTCGTCGCAAGGAAGATGGCTTAATTCCTTCGGTTCCTCTCTGGAAGATTCTCTTCCGATTAAGTAAGTTTCTTTTATCATCCTTTAAAATTCCAAAAGAGAGAGAATCAAATGATTCTTTTACTTTCGCCTGAATATATTCGATTTCTTCGATCAACCTGTATATATGATCTTGATGATTTTTGTTTAAGCTTAATCAGTTACTTATCTTACAATTTTTTAAATAGCAGGAATGTTATTACATGTTCAGAGTTGGTTTAGTATTAAGTTCTGATGGTTATGTCCGGTTTTGTACAGGCGAGGATTATCAAACCATTACATAGGAAAATCGAAATCATTTGGGAATTTAGTGGAAGCGAGCAACGCAAAGGATCTGGAGAAAGTGGAGAGTCCGTTGAACAAGAGAAGGAGGTTACTTATTGCTAACAAACTAAGGAGAAGATCATCGTTGTCCTCTTTCAGCATCTACTCCAAGACTAACCCTAAGTCCATGCCTTTACTTGCATTACAAGAATCTGACCAAGAGGATCACAAGTACAATGATTTTAACGATAATGATGATGATGATGACGATGACAGTAGTGATGATCAAACTAGTAAGGTGCAAGAGAAGAGGATTAAGTTGACGAATAATAATAGAGATTTTATGGTTCAAACTCAGAGCTGTTTTTGTTTAACTAGTTTTCAAGATGATGATCGATAATCCATTTGTTTTTTTTTTGGTTTTTTTAATCCCACTTGTGTTCTCTTTCTGTTGTTCTTTTGTCAAGAGTAGAGGAAGTTTCGTTTACAATAAGTGCTAGAAGATTTGATAGAAGGAAATTGTCGTTTTATGATAAATTTGTACGTTGAAGTTTAATTGTAATTATAAATTTGATTTAATTATTCTCAAGTAGTTAACATTATGATCATACTTCTTGTCTGTATATCTTTGGTGAATATCGTTACATTGAAAACAAAGAATTGTTTCATAAAATTAGGTTAGGTTAGGTTAGGTACGATAGTGAAGTAAGGATAAGGTGTCCGAAAATTATGCATTCTGATGAAAGACGTTGCATGAGTCATGTTGTTCCACCTACTTAAACTGATATATTCTATAAAATTCATATTTTTTTTGTAACGGAAAAATTTCAGGATTTTCGGCTTATTATTTCACCTTTTCTAACTTTCTGGCATCAATAGTTAATTATACCCTCTCTATAAATTTCACGATGCATAAATCCTTCTTCTCAATCCATAATACATGTTACTTTCACAAAAAATGTTATTTAAAAGTTTTATTTTTGTTTAATAAAGAGTGGTTTTATGTTTTTAATGCATAATTTTAAATAAAAATCTATTTTTAACCTTATTGTTTTAGTGTATTAATTAGGGAGAAAAAAATTGTTTAGTGTATTAATAAGTGGTAATATTGAAATTTTAATAATTTTTTTAACGTGTGAAACGTATCAAAATTATACTATTTGTGAAATAGGATTGAAGCAAATCCCTATCAATTATAGCAAGCAAAATTCACGAGGCATAAATTATTACTACTATTTTCCATATAAACCGAGGAAAATTATTATTCTCCTTCTAACTACCACTGGTCCTGCCTCTTTCTTTCTTTTTTCGCCATCAGAAGTGGTCCTGTATCTCTAAACATTTCTGATAATGCTATAGACTATAGTGGAGAATCGCGAAACAAAAAATTATATAAACGCATACACCAGTTAAGTATTGAAAAGGTCATAAATATTTAGTTTAGACATTGGATAGCATGTTGCTAAAACAAAAAAAAAAAGACTTTTGTAGGGTTCTAGAGTTTACCATTCTTCCAAATAAAAATTAAACAAGCAATAAAAGCATTCAAAGTTGCATATTTACTTTTACTTTATTCCTTATTTGGGTTGACAAATTCTAAGACGATCAAAAAATTCAAACTCCACATGAAAGGAAAAAAGAACGCTTTTGACTAACGAAAAGAAAGAACAAGGCCCTTCAAAGAATAAAACAGAGGGTTTTTCGAAATAACGAGATTCTACTAGGACAAAAAAATAATAATAATAACAACGAGATTCTAAAATGGAACAAAAACCATGCAACTTTGACTCTAATATCGATAAATATTTTCAAGAAAATCACGGCTTAATCTCCTCAAAAACGGCATTATAGGGAAAAAAAAAGCATACAAATAAACCAAAATCGTCAAGTACTATTGTAAGAAAAAACACACATAGCCGCAGGGAAGAATCCATCGGTACCATACCGGAAAGTAAACCGTTTAAGAAAGCGATAACAAATTAATCTTTACATATGCTTAAACGCCTCTCCCTCTCCATATCGCAACAGATTCAACCAACAAAAAAATGCTCAAGAGAGAACGTACGTAGTTCTAAACCTGTTACCTTGCGCGCCACCTTTCCACGCCTGTAAGAATCAATTGGTAGAGTACCGGAAAAATTATACCGGTTAAGGAGTGTGAGGAAATATATATGGATTGAAGTGGAAAATAAGAGGAGAAAAAGTTTTGAGAAGATAGTTGATTATATTAAGCTAACCTCAGTTACTACCCTTTTGTTTGAGGGTGATTTTGTCCCCAAGACTTAAAGCAATCCCTTGCGTCTTGCTCCTTATCCTTATGTAGCCACTCAGTGCTCCATCGCTTTGCTTCTCGATACTCACATTCACAAGAGCATCCTCACCAAACACACTTTTTGCATATAAGTTTGCTGCAAGGAACCCGCATTCACCTTCTATTGCAGATCTGCAAATTAGAGAAGCATTAATTAGTAATAAGAGATTCGATTTTATCATGGAAGCAAATATGAACCTCAACTTACGGGGCAGTGAGACACTTCATGTTTGTGGATTTAATAATGTGGTCGAGGAATTCTCTTTCGTTTTGAATCGTGGTGTTCACAGCAACCTGACATGAAGAGAACACAACGGGAATGGATATACCCAACTCCAACAAACCAAGAAAGAAAAGGTAAAAAAGTGTAAAAGGGTTTCCGTGAATTACCTTGTTTTCCCATTCAAACTCTGCCCACATGGTTCTGAAAGCAACATCTGAGCAAACAGCAGGGGAGATATAGTCCATGATATCAATGTGTATGTCGTTGAGAACCACCACGTTCCTCTCCATTACATTTGATGTCTCATAGACGATGTTCCCGAATATGACTCCAGTCTCTGTGGATGAGACCTTGATGTTTGCTTTTATCTGCATGCTTGTTTCAGGTGCCAGACTATAGTTTTGAGGACGCTCAACAAGCTTGAGATCCCCCATGGTTGCTAACTCCAAGCACAGATTCTGAAGGGTTTCCTTTGTACGGTTGATAACTGTAACTTCGAGTGCGATGTCATAGTGATGGACTGTCACATATGCTTCAGCATAGACTGGATCACTGAATCCTGTGAGTTGAAGAATGCGGTTGAGTTTGTTAGCATCGTTCTCGTCCTTGGTGAATTCTCCAGTTGCACGCTTTAGGTCATCTTGTACCTGGTCTTCCAACTCAAGTTGACTCATTCCCTGAAAGAAACTTATAATCAGTAATTTGATATACCGACCGAAATATTAAAAAAAATATATAACCAGCCACTATTTTCGTTGTCCCTCTTTGAAAATAAAAAAAATGAAAGAATCAGATATAAACTGTAAAAGTAAAACTGAACAGATTGCCAAGGAAAATTCATAAGGAAAACTAAAACGATGAAGCAAGGGATAGTTTAGAAAGTAATATTACCTTCCGGCTCTTTAGATGGAAGAAGTCAATGAGATCATCAGGTTGAGCATGAGTTGTTTGGGTCTTTGCTTTTAGTTCCTCCATCTCTCTAAGCTGTTTTTCAGAAATCATCTTGACAAAACTCTGGCGGCAGGACTCCAACCATACCTTTTTCATCTCATCATTCCTATGGCAAAGCAATTTTATGCACAATACAATCCTCTCATATGAGTCATTATCAATAGGGTGTGGAGAAGCAGGGGATTGACCAAGCTGCAACATAGAAACCATGATCAGCAAAGCCTGTGTGACTGTCTTGTTCACTTCAGTTTTGGACGACTGAACCTCCTCCAACCTAAGAACAAGTTTAGTCAATGTGCAAGCAACCACTGCTCCTAGGAAAAAATCACCAGTTAGAAGCAGTGCTCTCAAATTTCCAGAAGTCAGTGATCCTTGAACAACTGTTGGTGAAGAGAACGTGGTTTCAGAGGCCGCACTCTGAGTTGCATAGGTTCCGTCAGCAAGAATGACCGGTTTTCTGGAGGACACCATGGCAGAAGAGGTTGGCTGAATCTTCTTTGATGTCTCAGTTGGCTCAGATTCCTCAGAAACAGAGTAAAATGGTAACTCGCCAAGGCATTGTTTAATGGTTGAAATGCCACTCTCAACTTCCGAAAGTGATAGGCAATACTCCCCAATAATCCAAAGTGCACAAGGGCAGACCTTTCCTGCGCGGATCTGATAGAACGTATCCAATAACCTGGTTATGATTGAAACTCTTAACTTAGGATTTGTTTCTATTATCTCTCTAACAAAAACAACCACGTCAAGTGCTGAAGCCACATTGCTATCTCCCAAGAAATCCATAAGAAGATGGACCACTGTGCTTGCAACTTCGGGGAACTTAACTGCACAAGCATGGATTGCTTGAATAAGCATTTGTCTGTACTCTCCATTCTTCTCAAGCTCTCCACTCTGTGTCTTCACAACTTCTTTCTTCAACATTTGAACGACCTCATTAATATTATGATGAGTAATCAAATCAAGGGCAATGTCAAGTGTCTTCCTGCGGATATCAAGGTTCGGGCTTGAGAGTGCTCTGAGCACATCTATTATCAACTCAACCATGATTTCTCTGTGCAATGGCTTAAGCTCATTCAACCGATCAAGTAAGATTAGCTTCACATTGTTGTCGCTCTGAGAAAGAAGAAGTTGGCAGTAGGTGTTGGCAGCAGCCCTAATAGCAGTAGGGGCAGATGAAAGAGAAACAAGCGTCCCAGCACATTCATAGATTACTGCAGAAGAAGTGGCACTTAACAGAGATATTATAATCTTGATATACTTCCCCTTCTCTGTTGGTTTAGTCTTACACACACTTCGAATCAACTCTAGCACCACCATCTGAAGTGATTCATTCCAGTCTGAAACTTTGTCAACGTTGCTCAGAAGATAATTCACTGCTCTTTCTTCAGCACAGGTAAAGAGCATTAGAAATGCATTTCTCTTGGCAGACGGATCTTGTTCTGTTGATAGAACTTTCTCGATCATTTCAGGTGCATCCACGAAGAGTTGCTCGCCTTGTGGAAGCTTATATATTGACATGATGGCCAGAATTGCATTCCTACGAACATATGGATGGCGATGCTCCAGATTTTGCAACACTGATGGAGTCAAAGGCTCCACTATTTCAGTCTCCTTCAAGCGGCAGAGAAACCTCAGTGTCACTCCACGAATGTACTCATTAGGATGCTGAAGGTTATTCCGAAGATTCTGGCATATCAAAATCATTTCGGGCAGCACCTTCCCCTTGGAATCTGTTTTTTCAATCAGCTCCAGGTACAGCAGCAGCAGCTTCTGGATTGTGTGGTCCTCAGAAGGCAGCACGTATCTAATAATAGTTATGAAAAGTTGAGGAATGGTTTCACCATTCAGCAAAAGCATGACCGCCTTCTTCATGGCATCAACTTTTGCTTCAACATCATTTCCTTCGAGAGCTTCTTTAATCTCATTGGCAACTGCTGGAGTCCCTTTGTCATAGTGTACAAGCAAGGTACTAGATTTGTCCATCTTTTCCGGTGCTACAAAAAAAGTGAAAGAGAAACCAAAATGAAGAAAACTTATGAGTTCAAATGAAAAGGACAATCATGCAAGAAAAAGTACCACTGTAACATAAGATAGAAAGAAAGTGAATAGATAGAATAGGAACCCAAAATCAGACTTTCACATCCTTATAGACATAACGAGGTACAGATCACACAGTAACAAACAAGATATGCAAAATGTTTACATTTCTTGCGGTTTCAAGTTTGAATTACTGAATACAAGAACCTTATTAGTTTCCTCATCATGCTCATAGAAATTATATACAAGAAGTTTAAGAGTATTCTCATAGCTACCCAGCAAATAACCTACACCTCTTTACTTAAATTTCCATACAATGAATGAAGCATGTCTCTGTATTTTGAAATTCAATTTTTTATAAGAAAGAAAAACTGGCTAGGATCACATCTATGTTCTCCAATCCAAGGTTTATGAGCAAACATCATAATTGCAGAATCAAATTCGGCAATGTCCAATCAGGGACAGAAAGATGCAAAACATTGACAAAAATTTAAATCCTCAGATCCAGCAATAAACATTATTTTACTGCAACTACGACCAAAACATTAACATGAATCACTTTCAAACAATAACATAGCTTCGGATCAACCAAAAATTCAAAACAAATGCCATCTCTATGCTTTTACTCCCTAGATTTGAAGAGCAGCAGTCGAATCTACATAGATCGCAGTACACTCAACATGAAAATCGGGTTCCTAACGGAATCGGATCAATCTTCAACGAGATCAAACAAAGAACCACCGAGAAAATCGAGCAATGTAGATTCTCACAAAAGAAAAGGCAAAAGGGGATCGATCTCGATAAAATCAGTCATATGTCGAAGTTTAACAGAGAGACGAACCTCAAGGTACGAGATCCAGAGAGAGGGAGGAGATCCACGGAGTTTCGAAACTTTGGATCGGAGAGAGATATGGATCGAAGAGAGATTTGGATATGACTAAAGAAATGAAGCTGCTAAAAAATATGATATACTCAAGACTGATGGGTACCTCTACATATACATGTACTTCACTGGAATCAGCTCCGATCGATTGACGCCATGGCTAAAGTAATCGACACCACAGTCCGTAATCGATTGGCAAGCCTCCGTGAAACAAGTCCCTAATCCCCTTTCTCCTTATAACCGTAACTCTCTCTCTGGTTAGCTTCTGGTTCGGGTCCAACTATTTTGGTTCAGCTAAATGGGTTCTTTCACTTTTGCTTTTAAATTTTTATTTATGTTATAACTAAGAAACAAATGGGCCTGGGCTGGGCTGGGCTTTGTATTATCTTATTTCTCATGCTTTTTAATTCGAAAATCAGTTACAAAAAAAAAAAAAAAAAACAATATATGAAAAATCCCTTTGAGAAGGAAGTATATCAAGAACGTTTTTTCAGCAAACTTGCATGATACAACGCACTTAAAACAAAATGTATGGGTGAAGGATTGAAGGTGAAACAACATAGGAGCTTCCTCACCTGTTTGAGAAAATTAAGTGACACTATATATACATAAGAAGCTCAAGTAAAACGTAAAATGAAACCTGAAAAAACTAATTAGCTAGAACGCACCTTATTGTATGGATTGGATGATAAGGGTAAGCAAAGACGGATTTAAAAATCAGAAGTTATAATGTCTATTATATCCCCTGATTTCTTAGAAATTCACTATCATTTTAAATTTCTTTATCTTTCCATAATATTTGCTCAGCTAAGCTTTACGTTTGAATTATGCTGCTTTTTGAGATTGGGTTAGGTCTTCCTTCAGTGTCGGTTCTTCCCAAGTCTCTTATCTACTGGTTCAACTCCGGCCTCTACATATTTTTTGAAAAAGATTGTGGGTGATCTTTAGTTCAGTATTTTAATTTTAGTACTCTTATTTCATTAGCATTTCTAGCAAGCTTTTAAATGGAACCATCCTGGTCATCAAAAAAAAAAACAAAAAAAAAACTTTTAAATGGTTTTCACTTCCTTTTCTTAGGTTTACGTGGCTTGTTGCAATTTGGTCTTGTTTCCCGTTTGTGGGCTCTTGAGTCCGGTGATTTCTTTGGTCATCCGGTTTTTGTACTTTGATATCAAGTTGTTGTTTTTGTATTTTGATATCAAGTTGCTGTTTTTGTACTTTTATTTTAGAAAAAAAATAAAATATTTGGTTTAGGTTTTGAGATTAGAAAGATATTATACAGTAAGAAATTATTTCCGGGTTAGGAATATAAAGAGCCCATGCGATACGAGTAACGGAAACTCCACCTAAAGAGAAGAGATTCAGCGCGAGCCTTAAAGGGGATTTTGGCAATCAATTTCGTGGTTTTATTGTTCCCACTGAACTATTTAAGGAGGGACGAAGAACCATCCTTTTCTCCAACTGTTAAACAAGTTGGAACAAGAAGTTGGTCATATATAGTTAGCTATAATTAGTTGGTAAAAAATAGCTAAATATTATTTTTGAAAGAAACACGAACCAAGCATGAGATTTACAAGCGTGGGATGAAAGCATAGCTGATCTTGGATACAAGTTCATCAAACATGTATTTGGAGCCTTTAAGTTTATAATTTTTAGAGGGCCAAATGTTTTTCCACAAATTTATTGGTTTAACTGGTTTAGTAAAATGCGACGAATGATCAAAATCTAATGTACATAATTTATGCAACCAATTTTTTTCGCGCTTTTAACCTTTTGAATCTCATGACCGATTCTGGATGGAAGACTATTAAAGTGCTGGGGCTGCCGAAGTTGGCCATCGTTGCCTCGTGGATTGGGAAGGGGCCAGCCTCGAGAGGGTATTGGCGTTGTTATGATTAAGTTTTTCTTACAACAAAAAGAAACATTCTATAAATTTTTCCCTCATAGATATATAATGATTTAATAGCTTTATAATCTACGCTTAATTTGTTTGAAAAGAATCATTCCCACGAATAATCAATGTTCCACCGAAATGATTAGCACTTGTCATTGCACATTATTAACATAGCATATGTTTAGATTCTTTTACATGATATATATATATATATATNCTATAGATCTAGAGGGTCGCAACTCGCAATCAAATCTAACTCATCTTCCCAATGGAACCCAAAATTCTGATATTCATCATCATCGTTATCACCACTCCACTTCCTTCTCTCTCTTCCCAAGTTACATCCAACAAAACACCAACAAGATCAACACTAACTTCTTCTCAATACAAAACCCTAACCCGCTACACCATTCAACAACAGTTTCTACGACCACACAACACTTTACGAGCTAAGCTTCGTCTCCCTCCTCTCAAATGGAGCAACAATATTGCCCGCTACGCCACCCGGTGGGCTCGAACCCGCCGTGGAGATTGCAACCTTATTCACTCCGGTGGACCTTACGGGGAAAATCTCTTCTGGGGAAACGGAAAAGGGTGGACCCCACTTGATGCGGTGGTTGCGTGGGCCTCGGAGAGGAAATACTATGACCGGAGGACTTACCGATGTAAGGCGAATGGAGATTGTTTGCATTACACGCAACTTGTGTGGAAGAAGAGTTTGAGGACTGGGTGTGCGATTGGTTTTTGCAAGAGCGGTGACACATTTATCATTTGTAATTATGATCCTCCGGGTAATATTGTTGGGCAACCACCCTTTTGAATATTCTTTACACTTCATCTTTATTTTCCCCAATTATGTATGTTTTTTTTTTTTTTTTTCAAAAATTGATCTCAAGTAACGTTTATCATACCAACTTTACATTCACGGCCAATGAGATAAATCTCAAGACATACATACAATAAAATCAAAATCATATAGAAGCAAGGATTGAAGTAATTACATTAGTATCCTTGCCTCATAATAAACGATTCTGTCAACTACTTGTTGTTCCTCAGAGATGTGTCTCAAGTCGTCACTCATCTGTGAGAAATGTGTGTTTCTTATAGTCACACTGCACTTAATAAGGTCTTATCGATCAGAATGTAATGTGGAACTTGTTATTTAAAAAAATAATCTTCAAATTTGTTTCCTTCTTTTCCTCGGTGTTAGCTTTTTTTGGGCAGAGTATGAGATTGAAAACCGTCTAACTGAGTTTGGAATTTTTTTGTCTTATTCTTTTCATTTGGTGTCTGTGTGTGTTCGATCGCTGGTCGTTACCAACGACCAAGAAGCAAATACAGTCGATTTGCTTCTTTTCATTTGGTGTGTGTGTTAGTGCACTACCCCATGATAAAAAATATCAACGAGCCACTTGCAACAAACACGAGTTGGACTATGCTCGGAACCTAGAAGACCAAGAGGCAAAACAGGACTAAGGCCTCTCTGTAACTAAATTTGGAAGCTGAAAACATTTTCTCTTGTCTCCCACATGTGTGATTCGGAGATATCACAAACACAAATCGCGTCTGTCATCGACAAAGTACTCTCGTTCAAAAGAACCTTACTTACTTATTCAATCAAGGCCTTCTTTATGCCATAGGTTCAGAAGCAAACATGCAATTTGTAATTTCTTAGCCCATACAGTAATCATATGGTTAACTTGGGCGAGTCCTTAAGATACATTACCAAATTACACAAATCTAGTTGCCTTGAAAACCAGAGCTTAGATCATTTCTCCACCACCAAAGGCTACAGCTGGGATGGTTTGCTGGTCCGGCCACACCAAGCTATATAAAGACGAAATTATGGACGTGAGGTAAGCAAATAAAAGAGAAGAAACAAATCTCCTAATGGTACATGCAAGTAGCATTAAGATTACCTAGAAATGTAATGTCTGCATCTGAGATGGAATGTGTTTCTGAAGCATTGCGACTAGGGTTTGCATCATCTGAAGCATCTCATTCGTGAAAGCATTTGCAAACAGAGCGATATCGAAAGGGGATCCCCCACACACAGCGTCCTCGGCTCTGCGCATGGTTTATATATCGCAAACTGGTAATATAACCATCACTAGTGTTTATTTAAAACAAACATGTTGATCCATTATGTTTGTGAACTTACTTATAGCCTAAACGTGTAATGCGTTTGATATCATCATCGATAAATCTTTAGTCTCTGGTATTGGTATAGAGGCTAACCCTCCATCATCCATGCTGCTGCTTTAAACCTGTGGCTACAAGTTGAAAGGAAAACAAAAAGTAACAAATTATATATGCTGGCAAAAATAAAAGAAAACAAAGATAGACAAAGCCTACTCGATAAGCAACTTGAAGAATCTCTGCCTTGGAAGAAGGTCGAACATGACGTTTGACTGAGAATTTGAATCAAACTTGGTGATCTCAGAAAGATATGCCTCGGCTCCATCGATGTCGCCACTAACAAGTGATGCACATAAGCGTTCTCTATCGAAGTAGAAACTGCAACAAAAGAAGAAAACTTAAATGTGAAAATCCAGAAGAAACACACACAACAACCAACATCAAGATTTATTTGTGCAACTTACGACGTGAGGAGACTAGTTTCCAAACCATGGAATCCATTCTTTATTGAAACCTTTTAAGGGGAAAAAGGAGGTTTATTCCTTTTACAATCAGATTCACTTTAACTTACGCTTACCAAACAAATCAAACCCCAAAACTGATCAGAACCCAAAAACCCAACAAATCAAATCTAGATTTGAAAAGAAACAACATCTCTTGAAAGAGAGAGGCCGAATTACCGAAGATAAACACAGCCAGGCGGCGATCTGACGACGCAGCAGCAAGAGGAGGGAAATATGGAAGACATACACACTGCCCTCGATTTGGTTCAGACTTTTCCAGCCAACCAATCATAATCAAGCCCAAGTTCAAGCCCAAGACCAAGACCAAGCCCAAGCCCAAGCCTAAGCCCAAGCCCAAGCCCAAGCTCAGTCTCAATTAGCTCTTGCCGCAAGCTTTTTTTTCCTCCAATTCCAGGTTATACCAAACATACAGAGAGAGAGAGAGAGAGAGAGAGAGAGCACTTGCCGATAGATTTTGGGGAAAGAAGAGGTTTTGCGATCTGTGATTTTCGTNATAAACACAGCCAGGCGGCGATCTGACGACGCAGCAGCAAGAGGAGGGAAATATGGAAGACATACACACTGCCCTCGATTTGGTTCAGACTTTTCCGGCCAACCAATCATAATCAAGCCCAAGCCCAAGCCCAAGCCCAAGCCCAAGCCCAAGCCCAAGACCAAGCCCAAGACCAAGCCTAAGCCCAAGCCCAAGCCTAAGCCCAATCCCAAGCTCAGTCTCAATTAGCTCTTGCCGCAAGCTTTTTTTTCCTCCAATTCCAGGTTATACCAAACATACAGAGAGAGAGAGAGAGCACTTGCCGATAGATTTTGGGGGAAAGAAGAGGTTTTGCGATCTGTGATTTTCGTAGGAGAACGAAATGGCGTTTAGAGGGAAGGAGATGATGAAGAAGCTGGTGAAGAAAGTGGGAGCGGAGAATCTGACGCCGGAGCTGAAAGAGAAGCTCAAGGCTTGTGTTCCCGATACCAAAGTCGTGATGGGCAGAGCCAAACGCGGTCTCTACGCCGGCCGCCATATCCAGTACGGAAACCGCGTCAGTGAAGACGGTGGCAACAAGTCAGTCTCTCTCTCTATCCCCCTCAATCTGTTTATATGTATGTGTAATCGTGTTTCTTTTTGTGCCGACCCAGAAGATTGCGTTTGCTTGGAGCTTGATATGGTTGAGTTTTGCTTTAGAGCTTGTGATGGTTTTGCTGGAAGCCTATTGTTGGTTTTTAGGAATGATTTCTTGATTTATGCTTTTTAGATTGTTGAAGTGTGAAATCTGGATTCAGTAGCCTTCGAAATCTTAGCTGGTTAGAGCTTTTATTCTTTACTTCTTGATGCATTGTTTCATTCTAAAGGTTCTCAATTTTTGAACAAAGCATACATGATGTGAAGAAATGTATCCCCTTTGGAGATAGAAAATGTACCTCTTCTGTGTGACGAAAATTACACTCTTAATCTGATTTCTTTGTAAGTGAAATATGGCCATGAGCTCATATATGCTTCTAATTACACTCTATGTGGTTTGTTAATCTCAAACTTGTAACTTTGTGGTGTGATTTGAGAACAGGTCAAGAAGATGCTGGAAACCGAACGTCCAGGAGAAGCGATTGTTTAGCTACATATTCGACCGTCACATCAAAGTCAAAGTCACGACACATGCTCTGCGCTGCATCGACAAAGCAGGAGGAATAGACGAGTACCTGCTTAAAACACCATACCAAAAGATGGACACAGAGATGGGTCTTTTCTGGAAGACCAAAGTGGAGCAAAGATACGCAGAGCTAGGTCAGATGGAAGTAGCCTTCTTCACTCCAGAGGATGAAGCCAAGTTCGAACAAGGATTCAAAGACTTGAATATAGCTAAGAAAGATGCTCGTAGGGAAGCTCGTAGGGAAGCTAGAAGAAATATGTATGGAATAGAAGGCGGAGAAGAGAAGGGTGAGGAAGAAGCTTCTCTTGAAGCTGGAAGGTCAGAGTCACACCAAGATGATCATGGGTGGTTAGAAGCTAATGCTTAAGAGTGATGCTCTTTTTTTTTTTTTTGCTGAGTTTCTTCAACGTTTTGGATTTTTGATGATGAGAGAGGTAAGAGATGTTGTAGGTTATAGCTTCGATTCATCCCCTACGAATCCCATAACTCAGGTTTTGACTTTGATCAATGTCGAAAAAGTCTTGTAATAAACGGTTTACACCTCTTTGGAATTGGATCTCTATTTACCCCCTTTTTACATAGTTGTCAATTTCTTTCGATTCAATCTTAACCATTCATTTCATCTAAAATTTTACTGAAACATTGGATCCACCAAATATTAAATTATTATTTCTTTTCTCTAATTTTATAGATTTTGGTTGCTCTACCCGATTATATAAAAAAACACGAATAATAAACCTTTTTTTATAATTAAGTAAAAAAAAATACAAAATACAAAATCAAGGATAAAGACTAGAGCCTAGAGGTTTGTTGCCCAAATAAAGGACAGATAATTAAAATACATTATCCTTCGTCGTGCATAATTCGTCATCAAATACTTATAGGGGTCTTCGAATTCTCATTATGTTTTTCTTTTTCATCTTCTGACCAAACAATGAGAAGATAGTTTTAAATTTGGTCAAATTAACATTTGTTTATTATCTTTAGTTCTCTTCTTTTTTTCCGACTAAGATATCATCTTTAGTTCTCTACCACTACCTAGAGACGTCGCAATCTCTACCAACCGTCAGATATTCCGGCCCCATTATAGACGGCGAGGATCTCTGCGTCTCCGTCATTTCAGATTCTTTTTTTGATGATAAATCGTCAATTTTAAAATGAAATTTTGCTTTAAGATCATTAAATATTTGATTTTATCATTAATATCAAAAAGATAAATTACTTAATAACCGAAGAGAAAATATCGCCAACAAGAACGAACAAACGCTCTTCCATTTCCCAGGAAGAAGATAGGACGAAATCGAAAGGTAATCATCGAACAAGATATAGAGCTTCACTTCTAAATTTTTCTCCTTCTCCTTGGTAATTTTTTTTTTTGTTTTCTCTCTGAATAATCCACGATTTTTGATGTTTTCGGTCAAATTGACTTCTGTAATTCTTTTGTAATTGTTCTTGAATCTCTTGTTTGGACCAGGTAAGAAAAAATAAAACATTTTCTGTTTTGTTTCCGTTGAATCACTTTATGAAAAGACAAAACATGGGAACTATTAGCAGAGAAGTCTAAAAACTGAAGTTTTAAACTAGTTCAAGTTCATAGAAATTTTGAAATTAGTTCCTTGTCAAGATGATTCTATATTGACAAGTGAAAATAGATTTCCTTTGGATCATCTTATGAAAGGTTTTCAAATTTATTTGCTTCTTCTAAGAAACCATCAACATGTGAATAAGCTTTTGTTTCGATATAGCCTTGGACAGACCTTTGTGATTGAAGCTCTTTTAAGTTTGGCTGTTGATTGTTGCGATCCTTATTACAAGAGTTTAATTAGAACATTGTTTTCTTCTAATGATGCTTTTATTTCTGGTGGGAAATTATTGAACTGCAGATTTTAGCAGTTTAAACTTAGAGATTATGATTCTGAACATCATGTATTGATCTTTTGCTCGTTATTTTCTTTCAGTCTTTTTTTATCTGTTCTTTCTGTTTCTTTTTGGGAACTTTTAAGTCCAAATTAATAGTTTTTGCTTCAAGAATTTGCACTTATGCGACTAAAGTGACTGATAAATGTTTTGTGATAAGCTGATATAAAGGGTTTTTGTTACAGGTATTGCATCCATTCGAAAAGTTCATGGATCGGTGGTCCGGTAAAAGAGCCATTGAGGCGCGACCTGACTCTAAGAAGGGGGTTGGTGTTGTTTTGAGAGATAGATTTAACAGCAATATATGCAGTGATGAGAGAAAATCTATGAAGTTTACTCGGTTTGTTGGCTCTTCAGAGAAGAAAGAGAAGTCAGTGTTGCCTTCAAGCCGCTCTTTGCCAAATGGGAAGGAAGTAATTGGAACTTCCTCTAACATTTGTGGCTCTAGCTCCTCTTCTGTGAAAAGTGAGAAGCAACCATTGTCTCAGATAGCAACGGATTCATCAGAGAGCAGCAAAGGTAGCGAGGACGAGATAGAGACAGAAGTCTTGGAACTTTCCCGTGGAAGAGATAAACGAAGAGGTAACAGTAAACTCATATGTGGAAAAGTTAAAACCCATGAGGCGGAATCGTCAAACTTGCCGTCAAGCTCAAGAATCAAGAGAGGTTTTAGGCAGAGATTTGGGTTGAGCAAGCAAGAGTTTCATCCTGGTCCCTCTGGCCAGTCAACATCTGCTAATCGAGGTTGCAGCCCGTTGTTATCCGGTGTCATCCCAAGTGGTTTTGGATTGGAGAAAAGATTAAGTCGGAAGGTAGATACAATCAATAAGAGAAAAGTTTATGGAGAAAGCAGTTCTAGCTCCTCAGCTAGGGGTAAAAATATAACAGAACTACCTGCTGAAGATAGACGTCGTGGTTTTAACCCGAGAGGTTCTGTTTCAGATAGTAGACGAGCAAGACATTGCATTTTGAATGATGACAACGATGTTGCTTCAGTTGGCAGTCAGAGATTGGTAAATAGAAATAATAGCCGCATTAGATTCTCAAACCGAGGGAATGGTAGAAATGGTTTATCCTCTATTACAACAACAGAGATGTCTCAGACTGAAACATCAAACAATCTCAATTCTCCTGTCTCTTTGGAGCTGTTCTCTGGTTTCCCAGAATTTGGTCTCTCTGATTCCTTATCAAGTCCTGACAGTTTTTGCAGTTATGATTTAGATGGGATCTCTGAGGTAACAACTGCTTGTTACTTTACAACTTGACATCATGTCTGAGCATCATCAAATAGTGCTTACAACGGGCAACAAATAGTGCTGGCAACTTGACATCTTGTTTTCTTTTGCAGATTTTGCCAGAACTTGATAGGATCGAACAAGATATTGAACTTAATTACGAAGTGAGAGTTTCACACGTGTGTTAGAGTTTCGGATATTGTAATGTGTTTTTTTACTCATAAAATTTCCTCTCCTTTAGCAGGAACTTCTTATCATGGAAACAGGTTTACTTCTCGGTGGACTAAGCTTCCTTGACCAACACCGAGACATGAGGCTGGACATCGATAACATGTCATATGAGGTTTGTCTTTACATCTTTCAAACCCATGTTATGCTTTGGAACATAGTATCTTTACACTTTTGACTTCTCTTTTGCATGATTACAGGAATTACTAGCTCTAGAAGAGAGAATTGGTACAGTAAGCACTGCTCTCACAGAAGAAGCAATATCAAAGTGCTTGAAAACAAGCATCTATCAGATGAAACCTTCAAGTTATGGGTCTATCACCAAAAGTCCTTGTGATCACAAGGAAGATGCCAAATGCACCATCTGCCAGGTCCGTCTCTTTTTGTCATGTTTTGTTAGTCAGAATCAAGTCTTTTGGCTTTGATGAAATCTCAAGTAAAATCTGCCATGAGGTGCGAAGTGAACAACACCAAGCTTTGCCTATTGTTTGAGAAAACTCCTGCGGGTGTGGTCACATAGTTTAATGGAAATCTTTGATGATTACAGGCGTTTCATTGGTGATGATCATGACAGTAAATATAGAAATGATATGGATATGAGAAATCAGAAATTTTGTTTCTCTTTTCCATAGATTCATACTCTGATCTTTTTGGTTCTCAGGAAGAGTATACAGTAGGAGATGAAGTTGGGAGGCTACACTGTGAGCACACATACCATTTGAAGTGTGTGCAAGAGTGGTTGCGGATGAAGAGTTGGTGCCCAATCTGCAAAGCCACTGCAGAAACCTCCTCCTCTAAGTAACCGTCTTCTTCTTCTTCCTCCTTGTTTGTCGTAGTATTTCTTTCATCTAAAGCCTGTGAACAACAATGGAACCCGCCTAACCATGGCCTCAACATTTCCTTTGTGTACATACCAATTCACACTGGCTCCGTCTCTCTCTATATCTCTTTTGTTTAGTGACACAACACTCATGTGTTTCTCTTCGTCTTTTCGCCTATTTCCTGTTTATTTCCGTAATGTAAAGCAGGAAAGGCGGACAATATGTTGAAAAGCAACAATGAACTTGGTTATTTGGATCTCTGGGTGCATTAAGTTTTGTGCAGGGAAAACTTGAAAAAGATATTCATAGAAGACAGGTCGCCTTCTGCATATTTACAAAACATATCTTATCTTCTTCCGAAAGAGAGAATATAACGAGCTTTTGAGGGAGACAATAATTCTGTCTGGAAATAGATATGAGATGAAGAAGAACTCACCAGAAAGTGGGGACTTCATAGGTTACTATTACAAGGTAGTATCCGCACTTACAGCACTTTTGTCAAAAGATGGAATTTTGGTTTAAAGAAGCAATGAATTCCCCTGCGTTGGTATCTCTGAACAGTGTGGCTTATAGGAACACCGATGTTCTCACTAACATGATAGCCATTAACCTTACAGACATATGAAACAGAAAGAGATGAAAAAAAACCAACTAAGAGGAAACATGAGCCGTTTCAAATTTGCATCTAAATGAGGGCCCGACAAAAGAGACCTACAATAAATGGTTACAGGCAAGAAAACAAGCAGATGAATGTAAAAAATGAGGGAATACATTATAAGTAACTTTTTTCATTGAAATAAGAAAACAAAAATGTAAAAGTGTTGTCAAAGTGTTTTCAAGATATGAATTCTAAACAATTCTAAGACTATGTTACATACACAGCAATACTGCAGCTATTACATGATTGTTTGTACCTTGCTCCCGCCTCAAAACCCACAGTATCTCTGCCAAAACTTTCTCTTGATTCCCTTATCGGCCTGCGTGTTACACACATAGCTTGAAACCCGCTGGGATGGCCAAATTGCTACTCATCTTACAACAACACGTAGATTCAATTGAAATACGGTTCTTCGGGCTTAGCTGCATTTTGAAATATCTACTAACCTGCCCCGAGTCTGTGGCTGCAGGACATAGATGTGTCTCTCAGCCATCAGGTCCATCATGGGATCCTGGCAGGGCTTTAGAATCGTTTTGCTACCAAAACCAGTGGCCAGTTTTTTTCGGACCAGAGCAGCTTACTCAGACAATTTGCAAGATCCAACATCCCAAACATTTTCTTTCACACCCCTTCTTGTTCCTCGAATGAACGCATGAAAAATTTCTCCCGAAGCAATGGCCAGTCTTCGCCAAGTTGATGTGGATTTAGCTCCATTGCAACTCTAAAATCAAGCAAAGACACCGAATGCTGTTCTTGCGTTATGTCAGACGGTTGGTTGCTACTCGGCCGCACCGCATTTACAATCTCGTCTCGGCTATGGAGTTTTTCTAAACTTTGGTTTCCGGGCGTTCCATTCGTGGACCGAGCTCCAGCCAAATCAACGCATGATTTGATCAGTTTCTTCAGGTACACGTCCAACATGTTATTTAACATACTAGAACACTCCGCTGAAACCCCTCCAAGACCCTGTGCTACGGAGATATTCTCCATCCGCTTTCTCAGCATTTCTGTGTCTGATAATCCACCATTGTCATAGCAGCTGATAAAGTCAGACCTGGTCGAAACTGGAACTGTTCTGCGGGCCCCACCGACACTAGCGGAGCAGAATGGAATCCCTAGAGGTGCAATTACAGGACTCTTGGCAAAAACCAATCTGCCTCGCTCTTCTTGAGCTTCATCATCTCTGCTAACTAGAGCTGCGACCTTACCTTTATCCGGTATCCTCGTTTTTTCAGCAGGACAAAGAAATGCACCGCCTCTTTCATCAGCATATCGACCTGATCTTTGATAAGCAAAAGGACCAAAATCCCCATTCTCCGTGTTTCTATTACCGCTTTTGTCTTCTCTACAATGTGGCTGATGCAACAGACTTTCAACCTTCCCGTTTGGCCCAAGGGGACTAGGCCTATCTCTGATTGTCCCGACACACGTTCCAGACCGAACCTTGGGTAACACCCCATTTGACCAAACAGGATCATTCCTATTATGGTTAGGGATTAGAGATCCTCTTTGTTCAGGTTCATCTTCTTTCCCAAGAACCAAAGATTTGTCAGGGTGACCGGTTTTGTGAACTGGTGGTGGGGATTTAGCCAGAGATGCGTTTCTCAAGATCGAGTGAATCAACTTGTTGTGCAGAGGAAGATTCTCCCTCCCCAAAAGACGGTGACATGACTTATCAAACTCACTCTTAGTAAGCTTCTGACTCAGAAACCTTCCCAAGTAATAAAAATACCTTCTAGATCTTTCAACCCCAATCTTCTTCACTATAAGCACTTTCAGCTCAGCTAGATCAATCCTGGGATCTTGAGGGCGTTGCATACTTGTCTTTGTGCTTCTTCTTCTTCTAAAGCCGAAACCCGATGAAACAGTCAGAGGAGTGCACAAAATGCACCCTCTCAGCGTCTAGTTATCCTTCACACCAACAAATCCAACGCATTAACTTATAACTTGTCAAACTCAAATCCAGGAGCATTTCAGGAACTTAGCTGAAGCGTTTTAGTACAGGACACTCCAGTTTCATTTCTCAAACGACCCAGAGCTCGTAAATCTAGGAGCCATACAATGCAAAGCCAAATCTCATCTGCCCAAAACCAAAACCCTAGAGATCATTATCCACTAAGCCAGCTTACACCAAGAACCTTCAAATTCAACCTCGGCTGATTCAGTATCAGAATATATTACAAACCCTAGCTCAAAGTTACCAAATCAATCCCTCAGAAGGAAGAATCACCAACTAACCCTTTCGCCAACTTCACGAGCGGGCAAGAAGACGAGACTGCACCAGAGCAGAAAAATCCAGCATTTTCTTTCACGCCCAAATTCGGAAGCTAAGAAGTTGAGAATCCCCGGAATTTCGGTTGGAGCAAATCGAGATCAGTGGAGCTCGGAAAATGATTCGAGCTTGAGAACAGAGCAACGAATTCGAATTGCCTAAAAAAGACGAAATTCGAATTGAAGATGGAGGAAGCGGGCAATGAGAGGCGGGACCCAAGCTTGTAAGCAAGAAAACCAAGTGTTGGAAGATTGATTTGATCAATAACCTTTTTGCTAAGATTGACCAGAATAATTCAGACAGATACAAAAACCGAACTAAAGAAGTAACTTCCCCGACCAACCCAATGATTTCTCGACTCCTTGATACTCTTTTGCTTCGCTTCGATTAAATCTTCGTCGGCTTGTCTGTATTGCTTTCAGATGTGAATGTCCGAGCTTTCGCTCTTCTGAGTTTATAGCTTCGATCGCTACTTATTGGGTTTTGTTCGTTTTCTTCTTCTTCCTTTTTTTTTTTTCTTTTTCTTTTTCTTGTATTCTCTCTCTGTACTGATAAAAATTTGCTTATTGGATTTTGCTCGTATTGCTTGCTTTTTTGTACTTTGGATTTAATCAAGTTGACATAAGAAATTTGCAACAACCCATTTTTATTCATCTTGCAATGTCTCTTCTAGGTAATATGTCGGATCATGTCATAATTTGTGTTGAAAGTATTATATTTGACACAAATGACAATTTACAAGATTGAAGGATGAGGGTTAGTGCTTTGCGATTTTTCCCAAAAGTCAGGTGTTGGCTTTTTGGTCAAGTAAATTTTTTAAATTTGGAACTGATCAAAGAAAAAAAGTTGTGGACTTGCAAACTGGAAAGCTTTGTCAGCTAGAACGAAACCAAGTTTCAAACTTACAACATAAACAATAAAGATTCAGAAATTAAAAAAAAAAAAAACAGAGACACAACTCCAGAAGACAAATCCTCCTAACTTAAATACTACAAGAAAACCTAAAGAGATAACGAAGTGACAAAAGACCAAACACAAACAGAGTGGGACTGAAATCTAAAAGAGATGTCACATAATCCTACCTCATAATACTCTCCTACTGCATTGGGTTGTTGTGTACCGCTCTTCTTACAGTTTATTTGGCCCGTCCTTTGCCACGACCTCCTCGGCCTCTTCCTCTACCTCGGCCTCTTCCTCTTCTCGTGTATGCCAAGACCTTGGTGGTACCCGGGCTGCTACTTGCTGAGTTTGAGTTAGGCAGAGATTGGTCTCCTGGGAGCCACTCTTCTTCATGCGTACTTGAACTGTTATGGGAGGCGCTTGAGTCGCTATTATTGTTTTCGTTATCAATCACACCATCTGAGCCATTCCCTACTGTGATATCATCATCAGGAGTTTCAGCTATAGGCTGAGAAGCCTCGGTTTCATCTGGCGGTTTGGGTTTTGGCTGACCTTCCATAGCCACTGGTGAACTGAAAAATTAAGGCTTTGCTTAGTAGGATGTAATGTCATCTTATGTCAAACCAACCATAAGAAGGAGCCCGTTTTTCGAAAAGAGCAGTTTTTCACCTAGGTAATGAAGATGGGAAACCGTTAGAAGTAGGACATGCTGCGCCTATTTCATCAGCTTCTTTTGATGTTTCAAACACATCTTTTGGGATACAAAAGTTCCCAGTTGGATCCAAAGTTGCCCCAAGAGCCAAGACAGCTGCATTCATAGGAGGGCAAGTAAATAAAGGAAGCTCAACTAAACATCATCCAAAACCAAGGTATTTAAAAATCCAAAGTGTTACCATTTGTGGTGTCTCCAACAGTCGAGCTAGGTTGGATAAAGTTGCCATCTGGATCATTGGAGTCATCTACACCGTTTCCACTGTCAAATACGGTTGAGAAACTTAAGAAGATGGACATACTGAAAAAATGATCTGTCCAGAAGAAACGAGGTACAATCTATGTTGATAGAATATGCACAGTAAGAAAAACCTTTGAGGAGTGGTATTCGTATCTTCAGATGGCTTGACTCCTTCTGTGGAGATAAATGTCTTGTCCAAACCAACTCCACCTTGGCACAAAACGTTAAATCTATGAGACAGACTATATAAAATCGAAGATGAGAGAGTGAATACAAAGAATGGATGAAGGGAGAAACTAACGAGATCTAGTGTTTAAAACTCCTGTCTCTTCAACGGATTGATTAGCTTCTGTAGTCTTCAATCAAGGAAAACACACAAGGGAAAAAAGAAAAGATTAAACCTGCATGTTCCTTCTTGTTATAGAGACACAAAATGTAAAGGGTGCTTGGTACCTGATTTTGTTCGGAGGTAGGTATGGTTGAATTTGGTAGAACCCCGCTTTGCTCATCCCGTACAGCTAAAGAACAGAAACGAAAGGAGTTACTACACGTAACCAGAACTGATATTACTTTCAGCTTCATCTCATGTTGTCTATTACTGAAAAACTTCTTTCACATGTGAATAGAGAAAAAAAAAAAAAAAAAAAACACCTTGGACACCTCCATCAACATTCAAAGATGCATCTAAAACATAGGGGCTGTGTTTAGCTTCGAACGAGGCTACACTACTGGGTGATACACTTTTAAGCATTTCCTCTGTTGCTTTAGCTCTGACTTTGCGAATTTCATCTTGAATATTCCATGACGGATTAGAACGGGATCTCCTTTTCAGCTGCATTTTGGTACCAAACGTCAGAATGCATATGCATAACTTTGAGAGTCATTAAAAAAAACACATGATGGTATGCAACTTTTCTTTTGGAAAACTGGAATTAGCGTCACACAAATGCCTTGTGATTAACTAACATGAACAAAAAAAACAACTTCAGACTTTCAGACAACATTTGACTATAAGAAAAGTATGCACTGCACTGCATAATATATTGGAAAACTTTCTGCTGTACCTTGGAAGAGAATAAGTTTCCAGCACTGTAAGGAAATGGTGTCCCTTCTTTAAGAAGTGGCATCCTTCCTGGTGATGGTGACCGAAACTCTGAATTGTTCACAGCTGGAGATCCCCATGGCAGACGAGCTCGCATATATGACTTGGCAACGTCCACAGGCGATCCAGCACCATCTTCAGTTGCCTGGCGATTGAAAATAATGGCTGAGATGGTGATCGTTGTCTAAAGCACATTGGAGAAGAAACTACAAATAGGGAATACTGGTGACGAAAAACTATCAGAAGATGAACAAATTCTTATGAGCGTATGGTCTTCTTCCTCTAAAAAAAAGCAACTATGTGGACATTTCAGAACTGATTCCAACAGACGGTCATACTCGAAATCTTTAAAAAGCTACTTTCGCAAGATGGGTCTACATTGCTAGTCAGATGTAAAAGCACTGAACAATCAAATCACACATTGGATTTACACAAACAGAAGATATATCATTGTATAATAGAAAGCAATGACTCAAAGCACAGAGACGAGATATTTCAACAAAGACATACCTGCAGAAACACGGAAGAGTTAAGAAAGCAGAGTTTCCAGAACTTACTTTAGACTTTGAATTTGATGCTGATTTCTTCTCCTCCAACCATCTTTTTGCTTCCATGACAGCTTTATTGGACATTTCACCCACATTCACCTCTAGAAATAAAAGCGAGAAGATGTTATCACATAGACTAATCCAGTCTGCTTGCACAGTCTACCATCAGTTACATACCACTTGTCAATCCATTGTCACAATGTCTCCTCCCCTCATTAGAAGCGGGGACACTGGAATGATCTACAACCCTCGCCTTGATAATATCTATTAATCTATCGCCCTCTTCCCTGAAACAACATACACATCAATAGCTTAGCAAGCTCATAAAAGAAATATCACAGATTTATTTTCAACTAAGAGATGAATATGTCTAGAAATCACACACTGCGAAATACCTTGCAAATGTTTCTTGCATGAGAAGCTGCTCAATTACACGCTTAGAACTGAGTCTTTGGATGGTTGATTGCTGGGCATTCACAAGTTCCTATTAACACAAGCACACATCATATTCACTCCACATAAACTGAATCAGGCTTCCATTAATAATAAAATGTTGAAAAATGTTAGCTTTGTAACTTTACTTGTACAAAACCGAAACACGCTAATAAAGCTCGTAACGGTGAAAAGGTAGACTCAGTACAAAACAATCAAAAAATTCAATTTAGAATCTTTAGCAACACCAACCACTAGGCCAATAAAGCTGAATCAATTCTGTGAACAATGAATTTGAAGATCATAGGGACCAAGCTTAAAACATGGCATAGCATATCACCAAAACGAGTAAGGTGGTTAGTACCTCTACCATTGTTTCATCTTCAGTAAAATCGGTAATGTTCTTCTCAACATCCTCATCACCATCAATATCTGAAAACAAGGAGTAGAAAAAATAAAATCTACTTTGAAAGAAAGAAAAAGAAGATGCAAAGCTGGCCGGTTTTCTCAATTCAGAACTACATTATATGAAAGAAAAAAACAAGGAGGATAATGGGTCGAACCTAATTGAATCCGTACATGAAAAAAAAAATTAGAGCTTCAGAATTACTACGAAGTTTACATCTTTAGAAGTAAGTAACTTAGAGAAATAGAGTAGCAGTACTTCACCAATGCTTCACTGCAATTAAGTGCCATATTGAAGGAAAGAGAAAAAGGGGAAGCTTTAAAACAAATTCACATTTGAAATGAAACGGTAGGTTTCAGATTCGACTTACCAATAAACCAAAAATCAAAATGTTAAACTAAACTTATCTAAACCCAAATAAATTCTACATATTGCTCAAGCGGATGCATTAAGCCAAACACATACCTGAAGATGAATCCTCGTCCTCCGAAGAAGATGAGGAAGACTCAGAGAAGACGACGGAAGAAATGAATTTGCCGGCGCCGGAGGCAATTACGCTGGCAGGCTTGTAAACGAGCCTGGAGATCCAACTAGGGTTTTGCTGAGGAGGATCCCGAGATCTTGGAGCGGGGCGGTCATACGGCGTCCTGACGACGGCGGTCCGGCGTGGTCGAACAATCTTGCCTCCGGGTCGAGGCTGACGTGGTCCGGCGTAACCGGAGACGGAATCCATGGGAGAAGGGAGGAGGCAGAGAGTTCGTTGAAAGGAAATAATCAAAGTGTTAAAGGGAAAGAAGGAATTTCTAGTTTATTTGTCGTCTTCTTGTTTTTTTTTTTATTTTTTTTTTTTTGGGTGAAGGGTTAGTTTCCTAAATTACAGGGCTACGGTTGAAATTTGTTACCCCTAACAAAATTAGGCAAAGAGAAAGAAAGAACGAAAAAAAAAAGTATTGAGATGAGAATTTGTTACCTCGTCTGAATCAGCCTCCACCCATTCATCTTCACTTCCTGAGCAAGAGCAGATTGTCTAGCCTCAAACAACTCTTGTGTAACTCCAGGAACTCCAGCCACCTAACAGTTTCGATGTATTCAAAAACCCTTACAACAAAACTTCATGATTCAAATGCATAGATAGCAAGGATACAAGATATCAATTTAACTGTAAAGACTCTCTTCGCATTCAAGAACGATTATACAACCTTAAAAAAACAATTCTCATATACTTCATCTCATCCTACGCTAAACCATTCCGAGAACTCAAATTAATAACCCGACTTCTACTTGGATTTAAATTGACCAGCTTCTTATGTATTGGCCTTTATAATATGTGCTAGTTTTAAAAATTGGTGGAGACTCTATCTGGGCTTGTAATCTTACTCGCAGGTGACTAAGGAAGAAGGTCAACATTTGTCTGATTGTGATCCTTCTGATCAAGTTGATGATGCCAGAGAGGAGTGGCCAACGACCATGAAATTGAATGTTGCTGCTGCGCCTAGGTGTGTGATGCGTTTGAGACGTTTGTTGCCATTTCGCATCCTTCCTCCACAATTTTGGGACTTCTATACGGATACCAAAGCGATGGAGAGGTTGAGGTCGCATGCGTCGTGCTTCCCCCCACAGTGGGGAACACATAGAACGGTGAACGTTTCTTCACTTCCGGATGAGCAACATTTGAAGACATTAGTTCCATTGGGATGGATGAGAATTCAGCCAGTAGAGTTGCATAAACTGTCAAGTTTCGACCTGTTTTCACTCAAAATTTGCCAGGACTTGGGACAGAAACAACTGCATTATTGCAACATGCAGTCTCACTCCAACACCGTCTCTCGCCATATACAAGGTCAAACCTTCTGTATATGATTGGGCTAAGACAAGCAAAGACTCAGAGAAAGCGTTATTAGACTTAGAAGACATCAACTCTCACTATGAACTGATTAGCTTTACTTTGAGTGACATGTCAAAAGGGCATTTTATGGTATGAAACAAAACTATAACCCTCTTTTTGTGTGTTTGGTAATATTGATATATGGCTTAAACTGGCATCATGTTTTAGGTGCCGAGGGAATTGGAGTGGAACTACAACTATATGGTGCTTAATCATTATACCAAATTTATTAGTTGAAACAAATTTCAACCGATTGTGCATTAATTGTGCATAGAGACGCATATATGCTCCCACCATTATACCAAATTTCTTGTTCTACATTTTTTGTTTCAAATGTCACATTATGACAAGTATATGGCTATATTTATACAAAGATTCTCATTTGAATCTATATTATACAAAGATTTCCACATTGAGAAGTAACTACTTCATCTCTGTGTAAAAATTCGTAACAAAAAACAAGTTATTGGTATTTGTAAGAGATAATTTTAAAATTTATAAGCAGTTGATGATCAAGAACTCGTTGTTCTTGAAGAAACAGTTGTTGATCAAGAACTCACATAGGTACAACTTGCTGAAAATTGGAAGAAGTTTAGAGAGGGGCATATTGAAAAGGCAAATGCAATGGCACAGACTAAACAAAAACTAAGGAAGGAGAAAACTGATAAGAACACTGCCAAAAAACAGGCTGACAAAATGGCAGCTCAAGAGTTGAACATGAAAAACAACTACAAGGATGCTATAGAGATGCTAACTGATTTGCCGGTGATATAAAACTATTAACATGGATTTGAGGAATATTTCATTATGATGTTTTTTTTTTTGTTGATTTTGGAAAACGTTTATTGGATGTTTCTGTTGGAGCTTTCATTTTCATTTTCATTTTGATAATACGAACGAGGCTAGTCTTTTATAAAATTTTAGTTAAAAATTTTGGGCCTTTAGTATTAGTTATTGGACTTTTATACATACAAGGTAAAAACGGTGTTATACATTTGATCATGTTTCAATTAAAATTTCTCCAAATGACAAATAATTTCATTGATTTCAAATTGAGATTACAAAGTCATACATAATTTTCGGAAGACAAATTATTACATAAGAATATATACGTCATATGTGAAAAAATACAACAAAAAAGTGAAATTGATGATGTTTTCCGTATATAAGTTTTACTCGCTAACGGATCAAGAAATCTGTTATTTTCCTTCTTTGTATTTGATCTTAATCTGATGCGAATTATGTGCGTAGGTAGCATCTCTTGGCTAAACTTTTGAATTGCACACCGCATAATAAAACCCGATGCTTTCGACAATAAATCTAAAACTTCGACAATATGATACCAACGCTTCTGTATCATAATCATTTTAAAATATTTTGACTTTGATTTTCTTCCATTTGAGATCAATTTATCACGTTTTTTGGTAATGAAGTCGTCCTCGGCATATTGGTTCCATGGCGGTTTCCATTGGAGTTGTCGTTTCCACAACAAGTTCGTTAAGATTTGTACAAAACAGCGGTAAACTACCATACCATACGTGTGTTGTGTTTTCAAGGTTTTGAGGATTCAGAGAGAAATCAAACTATCTTATAGGATATCTTTATGATTTCCTCTTTGAGACCTATGGGTAACGGGTACGAGTGGGTGAATTTAAGAAAAATGGGTCACACATTTGCAGCTCTTCCGATGTATCCGATCCAGATCTCACCCGATTTTAAAGTTATTGAAGTAATTAAAGTAGATGTCGGAAAGAAAAAAAAACATAATGGTACTCCCTATTTCAAATTAATAAATTTTTAAAGTTTTTTCACACATATCAAAGAAACAAATTAAAATTTGATTATAAATACATCATTGTGATTAATAATTTTCTAATAACTCTAAACTAATAGTAGTAATTCAATAAATTCAGTCATTTTTTTGTTTATATTTCATCATCATTAATTAATAAAAACGCATAAAAAACTTTAAAAATCTATTTTTGGGTGACGGGAAATCGTAGCCGTCGGATAACATGCGGCTGATCTGAAGCCTTTCTAGACAAACACAATCGATTTGGGTGGTTTCCCTCTTTCACCGATCCATCTACGAGCCGTCGCGAACAATCCTTATCTTGAACACAATCGTGATCGAGATGCCTGGTTTAACATGTAACGCGTGTAACATGGAGTTCGAGGACGAAGCAGAGCGAAATCTTCATTACAAGTCCGATTGGCACCGCTACAATCTCAAGCGCAAGGTGAATTCTGGTCAATTTAAATCCAAGTAGAAGTCGGGTTATTAATTTGAGTTCTATAATCGTTCTTGAATGCGAAGAGAGTCTTTACAGTTAATATGATATCTTGTATCCTTGCTATCTATGCATTTGAATCATGAAGTTTTGTTGTAAGGGTTTTTGAATACATCGAAACTGTTAGGTGGCTGGAGTTCCTGGAGTTACACAAGAGTTGTTTGAGGCTAGACAATCTGCTCTTGCTCAGGAGAAAGGTAAATCAGATGAAGCACCTATGCTTTATAGCTGCGGCATCTGTGGTAAAGGTTACAGGAGTTCCAAGGCTCATGAGCAGCATCTTAAGTCGCGGAGCCACGTTGTCCGGGTTTCACAGGGGACAACAACCAACGGAGAGGAGGATATAGCCATCGTTAGGCCACTTCCTCGCCGTAGGGGTTCGTTTGATGAAGATGAATGGGTGGAGGCTGATTCAGACGAGGAATTGGCTGCTGAAGAAGCCTCGGACTCTTTGTCCAAGTTGAATGTAAATGAGTCAGGATCTGCTGAAGAAGATATGGATGAAGATGATGCAGACAAGTATGAGCTGGATCCAACCTGCTGTTTGATGTGTGACAAAAAACATAACAACTTAGAGAGTTGTATGGTTCACATGCATATGCATCATGGTTTCTTCATTCCCGACATTGAGTATCTCAAGGATCCAGAAGGGCTTCTCACTTACCTCGGTCTTAAGGTTCGGACTCATCAGTTTAGCATCCAGCCTTCATTGTTGTAAAGCTTTGAATTTTTCACAGCTATTTACTTAGCCATGCCTCGTCATTCAGGTCAAGAGAGACTTCATGTGTCTGTACTGCAATGAGCTGTGCCGTCCATTCAGCAGCTTAGAAGCTGTAAGAAAGCATATGGAAGCAAAGAGTCATTGCAAATTGCATTATGGTGATGGTGATGATGATGAAGATGCTGAACTAGAAGAGTTTTATGACTACAGCAGCAGGTTTCAAGTCTCTTCTAATCCTGTAGTTATTCTTGTACTCACCTCTATTCCTCTTTTTATGCCAAATCTTAATGCATATATACATATTGAGCAGCTATGTTGATGAAGCTGGAGACCAGATAGTTGTATCTGGTGAAACTGACAACGCTGTAGAACTCGTTGGTGGTTCTGAGCTCGTGATTACCGAGAGATCCGAGAACACAACAACGTCTAGGACTCTTGGTTCCCGTGAGTTCATGCGTTATTACAGACAGAAGCCGCGCCCAACTTCTCAAAACAGCAACCAGATTATTGCCTCTCTATCTTCAAGGTTTGTCTCCAAACCCATTAATCATTCAACCTAGAACCATCAAGTTAATTTAAACCAAGGCTATTTTCACTAATGGTAAATTCTCAGGTACAAGAGCCTGGGTCTGAAGACAGTGCCCTCGAAAGAGGACACAGTGAAGATGAAAGTGCTCAAGCAGATGAACAAGAGAGGCGAGACAATGCGTACCAAGATCGCAATGAAGAGTAATGTCATAAGAAACTTGCCCAATAATGTCCCATATTAGTTTCTGAGCTTGTGCCACCTATTCTCAAGTGTTGGATTGTAAGTTGATTCCATGTACTTTTGACCAAGTTGTGTTTGTGATAATAAGAGTGAGCTTTAAACATAATATTTAAGTTACGTGTTCACTGAAGTAATAAATGTTAAAAATTGCTGCAGTAACGTTAACTTGTTAATTGTGATTTACTTCTCTCAATAATATATTTCACTGTTAAAAGATGCATATGTAAGAGACAACGAAACAGGTTGCGATATCCAAAAAGCTTCTTTTTTTTTTTCGTTTATGTTTTTGTACAAGGCTGACTGCGAGTAAATGTCACAAGACAAACCTAAAAGAAAATTTGTGTTGAAAACAAGAAAAAGAAGAGAAAGGTCCAAAACCAAGAAAACTGGCTACGAATAGGCTGGTCTGCTGCTTCATTTGCTTCGCTTCGATTTCCAGCTGACTGAGAAAGAAAGAAAACAAGAAATCAGAAGAAAAGAAACTTAAGAAATCGACAAAAAAGATAGACCGAGAGCATAGAAATAGCCTTGATACCTAATTTTCATAGAAGCGAGATCGACGCCTTCTTGAACTGTAAACGAGAGAGAATATGGCATCAAACAATGTCTGTCATACTATATAGCACAAAAAAAGCTACTAAAAGGTGCCTAATAACCTGGCTCACCGGTATAAGCCTCTAATATCAATGGATAATAGTCATAAACTAACGCAAACTGCGACAATACCAACTTAGTGGTGTAAAGAGATTATAAATCAAAGAGGTACTAAAGCAATAGACGATTCTGACCTTTGATGCAAAGCGCTACTTCTATTAGCTCCACTTGTGCTGATGAACTCATCATCGATCTCATCTACTCTATACTCCGGGAACTCTATGGATGCTACTGAGCTGTCGTCGGAGTTGGAGTTATCATAGCTAGAGCGGCGACTCCCTCTCCTGCTCTCGCTCATTCTTGATCTTCTTCGATTCCTGGCATTCCTTATATTGTCAAACATTTGATACAGAATACAAGAGGTCCACCAGCTTCCTTCATTGCTAGGAACATCTTCAAATTCATCTCCTGTGTCATCATCTCCATATTCGATCACATAGTCCCCTAAGACCACTCCTCTTGGAACCTCTGAGTGAATTGTGCTCAACACGTCTATAATTTCAGACGACTGCTGGAAATTTTCCCAGTCAAGCTTCCGTGCTGGATCAATTTTCGAGGGACGGGAATCTGGATGCTCTGACTGAGCGTGTTTGCGAAGCTCAGTGTAAGTACCCATAAATCTGCACCGTTCTTCCTCACAGCAACGTTTTTTCTCATCAAGACGAACACGAGCTTCTTCTACAACCACCCACCCAGTAACTTCCCCTCTACACAGTGGACACACGGGTTTGCAATTCTCTTCTAAAACCTTTGACCGAGGTTCATCAGGAGCGGGAGGTGATTCTGTTCCACAGGCGCTTATGAAGCGATCCAAACAGTTAGAGTGAAGGTGATCTGTATTGCAGACAAATGCGCGGCATCCGTTTTCGTAAGATGAACACTGGAGAAGCACGCCATTGTGAGGGGGATCCAAACAAATGGGACAAACTAAATCATCCCAATTGATCGTCAGCTGAAACTCTTGGCTGCAAAATGTCTTCGCTTGAAGCCGCTTTTCACAAACATGTTCCAGCGCCATAAATTGCCAAACTTTTCTCCAAGATACGCAAACGAAACAGCTTATTCCAAATTATCGGGAACTCAGTTTTTATGATCAGAGACTCAATGAAAACCCTTCTACGTCATTTCTTCGGACGCTGTTCCTATTGATGTAGCTGCATATGCATGTAAACGAGACTGCTAAGCAAACGCTAAAACAATCTATGAATAAGAATGCAAAGACAATTCGATGGAGGCTCATAAAACCTAAACCAAAAAATTGATATCGTTGGAAACGATTCAGTCGCTACAAACCCAAAAGAGACGGTCAGAAATGAGAAGTGGATTCAAAATCAAACGATTCAGAAACCGATCGGACAACAAAACGGAATCCAAAACCCTAAGAAAAATTAGAAACGGATCCAAAGCAACAGAGACGAAGCGAATTGGTAATCAGTATAAGCAATCAAATCAAAGAAGTAAACATCAACAGAGAAAGAAGAAGCGAAATTTGAGGAACAGGATCGAATCGAAAAGTCGAGGAAGAAGAAGAAGAAGAAGCTGACCTTGAGATTGGCAGTTTCAAGGAGTGGAAAACAAAAAAACGAGATGGGGTTTCTTGTGGGGATAGTGTTTCGCAGTTGGTAGGGGAAGAAGCCTTTTCTCTCTCTCTCTCCCCCCCCCCCCCCTCCCAATTACCTTTTTTACCTTTTCAATACATCATTATGTATTTTAATCATTTTTAAAATAAGGTTTCTTTGATTAATCTTTGTGGTCTTTTTTCTTTTTTATATATAAAATTTTCAAATCCTATTTATGCCTTAATAATTAACAAATAAAAAGTAAAATCATTATTTATCTATCTGAGTAACACATACTTTAACCAGAATTTAAAATCATTGACCGAGTAACAAAAATTAGGATCTAATTTAAAAAGCGATGCATAAATCAACAAAGTCTTCTTAGTATTATTATTCATGAAAATCGTAAAACAAAATAGTTAACCTATGAGTTATGTTATGACATAGCTTTGACCAACTCTAATCATTCTTTTGATTTTTTTTTTTGTTTATTCGGATTGGAATTGGATCGAAGTTAAGCACAACTTTTTTTACTCCGTTGAAACTGAACTTATGACAGTTCTAAGACTAGCGGAAACTTTTTTTACAAGGGCCAAAGTATGTATTTGACTTTTTGTGTTTTTTTTTTTAGCAAATCCCCAAAATAAAAATTAAAAAAATGCTAAATGATCGCAAAGCTATATGCTTTAATTGGGCCTTTCTACGGTGTTGGGCCTGCTACAGATAGTTGAGCTTTGTAAACTAAGAATGAAGAAGTTCCAAAATACTTAGATCCAAAAGCTCTTCCCATGGAGCTTGGTTGTGAAAATGCCAACTGAGATTTCTCCAAAACGCACCCATTGCTGAAGGTTTCCCTGCGTTTCACACAAACATTAAAAATGATGGAACATTTACAATGAGAATGGTTTCAGGTGGGTTTTGCCAAGAGTTCCTTACCTCGTTGTATCGAGTAACCGTGTAGCTAAGCCTTTTCTTCTGTTGGAAGGGGAGACCCAGATTGCTCTAATTCCACAAACAGCTGGTTTAGCTTCTTCTTCACATACAATTGCTCCATTATCTAATCTTTCTTCTGATTCTCGACATCTTTTCGATACTTCTCTCTGCAACACAATGTTTCCAAACTGAATGGAGGTTGAAGGCGAGGAGCTCTCTTTCTTTAACTGTCTTCCATCACCATGAGGAGCTATGAGCTTAAATGCTTCCTTAATTGGTTCCGCAACTAAACATCCGGCGATCCTCTGAGAGGAAACGAATAGGTAAACCTACACATAACAAGATAGTTCTGAGAAAGTAACTAGAGGCTCCAAAAACTATCAAAAGACATTGGCTTATACCATCTTTCTTGTGAATTTATTGAATGAGGTCATCAAAAGAAATCAAATAAACTCTTTTTTTTTTATCTTACAATCAACTTTCTTGATTTCTTTTTCAGTGATAGTCATAGACATGGAAGGAATCACAATAAGTCAAGGTCTTCCTCCTTTAATTTGGCCAAAAGTAAAGCATGTATTTGCCAACAAGTTTTGTATCAGATCCCAGTTGGCTCAGTTTTGTACTAAAGAACCATGTATGAGCTATAGAATTGATCCGGAAATGTCTGTTAAGACGTGAATAGAGATTCATACCTTACAATGTTGGTGAAGAATCCAATCCTCACCTAGCTCAAACTCCATCATTTTCACAACCTCTTGCACCTGCAGATACAAAAGAATACCATGTTAAAACCTCTAAATGAAGAACCGTAAGCAGCGCAACTTGAATGGTGAATAAGACAAATGAACCTTGTTTCTGTGTGCAGGAGAATCATTTTCCAATACCATAACAATGCGGTTCTTGTTGAACAAAGGCGATGTGAACGCTCTCTCGTTCTGCCAACCCTGAGAACAATTCAAAAAACAGACACTTTATCAAACAGTCAAGGAAACATATAATATCTTGAGCATATAAGGTACCTTAAAAGGGATTCCATGCATATAGCTCTTGTGAAAACTTTGATGGTTCTTCTCATCTAATTCATCTCCAGGAGCATACGTAGCCCCACACTCTGCGCAATGTCTGAGAAGAAAATCAGATTGGCCCAACTCTAAGTGGAATTGGGTATAATTGCGCTTCTTGCTGAGGTTTTTAGATCCAGAAGAAGATCCTTTCCTCAGTGGCTTCCCGATGCATTCCTTAAGCACTTCACTTCTGGAATACCCAAAGCGGTAACCATAGATTATGTCAATCAAAGTTTCTAAGCAGAAACCCAATGGCAAATGGCTGAAAGATGAAATATAATCTCTTGCCTTAAGAAAACACACAAATTAGGAGTTTGCCCAATTGATCATAACTGAGAAAAAAAATTTCCACATCGCTCATTTTGTCATGAACCTATGAAAGCCCTAGACCCTTAATCTGAAGAACAAAAATAAATGTACAAATTTCGAAGAACCTAAAGACAAGGAAATCCCAAAAGATGATTAATATACCTATCGACTATCGCAGATCGACGCTCGTAGGTATTGACGAGGACGTTTCGATTTTTCTCCCAGACGGCTAAACCATCGTCTGTGTCTGATGATACTGAGGCGGCGATAGGAGACAAAGAAGAAGAAGAGGGCTTGAAGAAAGAATTGATTTTTGCTTGCATAGCTTATTGAGTCCAAAATTGTTCTTAGGTTTGTTTTCCCCTTCCTCTCTTCTTCTGCGATTTTGGCGCCACAGAAAAGTTTTTCTTTTTTTTGATAAATAAATTTTGCCGCCACTGCAAAACTTTACATATCCAAACGAGAAAATGACGTCATTCTTGGGCCATTTAGAATTTGAGGGTTTAGTCCCAAGATAATGGGCCCAATTTCGATCCCTCCCATGAAGTGAAAAAATAAGATACATGATACAACAGTTCTTTTGCGTCTACAGTGTTTGGTGAACAATACAGCTTTGATTTGATGACGTCGATTAATTAATGTTAGTGTATATATCCAACTACATTAGAGAACGTCAAAGACTAAATGAACAAGTGAATTAGTGAAGTTTGTGTGTTGTATATAATTACATGTATGTATTATGGTGTATTAAGTTACTTGTAACATGTATGCACCGAAGATTAAACTGTATTAATCTACGTTTTTTCTCCCATCTACTCCCTGACAAATTACCTCTTTCCTCTTCAAACGAGCCACAAAAAAAGGTGAGAAGCCGACTCATCATCTGTCGGATAAAACCGAGTTGCTCCATGACAGCACGAAATCCCGAAAAACATTCGGTAAATCTGCATTCGAAAGCAAAAGGAACGAGATTTTCAGAATCATACAAACACTACTTGTTATGTGCTAAATCAATGGCCAAACATTCCCATGTTTACAGGATCATAAGAAAGAAAGTCGATGGGAAAATATCCTACCTTGCACGACTTGCATGGCGAGTGTGGGAATATCTACTTCTTCTTCAACCAGTTTGTATACATCCACAAGCTGAAAGAACAAAAGTAGAGTTAATGTTTTAGCTGTAGAGGTCCAAGTGTCAATGGGAACGATACGTGCTGCAGATACAAAATCCGGTAATGTTTTATAATGTATGAACCTCTTCTACATGAAGCTTCGAGTCCTCTGTGAGCGCAAGTATAAGTTTCCTTCGAATGCCTTCATCAAGGAGAAAAAGACGAGCTCCGTCCTTAATGGTATCTGTCAAGTCAAGCTTATTCTCCCTGAAAATAGCATGCGTAAAAACATGGGTTAAGAATTTAAGCTTCACTGGGTGACCGATTGAGATTTTGGAACAATGCTTATATAAAATTTGGTTACTTACACACGCTTAACTCGTAGAGCAGGGTTGCTACTCATTTGGCCGACGTTTTCCTTTGCAAGTGATATGAGGTTTTCCAGCCTTTTCCATTGGAACACTCCATCTTTGAATAGAACCTGAAACGGCGGTGGCGACAAGAGCTCTGATTTTAGCTGATGCTGATAACAATTTGACATTCCATTTATGAGAGATGACATCAGAATTATCAATTAACCTGTATCAAGCGTTCCCGAAGTGCAGGATCTGGATCCGTTAGAAGGCGCTTTGCTACATATGGATAAGCAACCTAGACAAAAAGCCAGCTTTTAGTGTGGGAAGGGAAATGTCAGTGAACATATAGCTAGTATCTGCTCACTTCAGGATTTATGTGTGCTAACCCTATATTTGAAGAGAGGAATCAAAATGTGACTTCACCTCGAGAAATTTAAAATCAGGCTTCAGCGTGAAACATATACCCTCCTGTGTAAGCAGAGAACGAATAACAAGAGAGAACCGCTCTGGGATACGGATGGGAAAGTCGTACACAAGCTTGTTGAATTGGCCTGCAACAAATTCATGACACTCAGATAGTCAGATGTGCTAGGAAATCAATTTATCTTGTGTGGAAATCGCATGAAACAGTACATACCTGTAACACTTCGGAAATTGAAATCTGCCAGTCCTTTCCCCGCAGAATTCTGCCAGATGGCTTCTAAAGCAGGAACGATAGGAGAAACATCAGTACCCTTGGCCAAGAATCCGAGCCTAGTGAAATCATTGGCCATCTCCCCATAGTCCTCATTTACCGCATGGACAACAGCATCAATCAAAATTTGCTTGTTTTGCTGAGAAAGAAAGATTTAGTTAACTGTGAGTGACAAAGTCTATAATTACAGATGTGAGAGAATCACTATAGGAAAAAGACATATGTTAGTCATTAAGGTTCCTAGATACCTTAGAACCATTAAACTCAATTTACCTGACTCAGTACAGCAACGTTCCCAAAATCCACATAAGCAATACGCCCATCATGCATTGCAAAGATATTTCCAGGATGTGGATCTCCATGAAACAATCCAAATTCTAACAGCTGCCTTAGAGCAGCACTCACGCCAACAGTCAAGAATCCATTTAAATCAATTCCCGCATCCTTGATGGCCTGAGTACAATTAGTAAGAGTCAGTACTCAGAGTGTACTTTATTTTTGACTTTTTAGGAGGGTATAAAGAAATTTATTTTGGGTTGGACCCTATTTGAAAGTCAGACCTGTGGGTCAGTGCACCGAATACCATCAATCCACTCCATTACCAGAACCCGCGGACCGCAAAGATTCTTGTATACTCCAGGAATTTTGACAGTGGGGTCATCTTTGAAGTTCTCCAGAAAGTCCTCAATGTTCCTGGCTTCCTGTAGGCAAGAACTTAAGGTTAACCCAGATTATAGAAAGACTTATTATTTCTGCACATTAAAAAAAACACATAAGAGTCAAACTGAAAGTTATATGAAATACCAAGGTGTAGTCAAGCTCCTCCAAAAGTTTTTCTCCAAATTCATCAACTATTAGCTCTGCGTTGCAACCCAGTTTCTGTAGACTGAAGCCATTTAAGAATGAGGCAAGGGTTCGGAAAAGAAAGAGATCCCGGTAAATTATGGGCTCTATCTGTGGTCTCTGCACCTGTATATACATAAAAGTAATTGTAAGACCCAAACTTTAGAACGGTTGCAGTTTGATACGTCCATATTTAATATCACGATTTTCGAAGAAGATAAACTCTGGAGCTACAGTAAAAACAAATTAGACGAACCTTGATAGCAACATCCTCTCCAGTGGCACGTAGAGTAGCTCGATAAACTTGGCCTAAGCTTGCAGCCGCTATCGTTTGTGAAGAAATCTTGCTAAACAGGGCCTCAAGAGGTTGGCCTAACTCTTCCTCAATGATTTTGAAAGCAACCTAGAAAGTCCTCCACAACTTAGCTTCATCACACGAAGGCACGTGATAACAAGATAAACATCTTGCTCAACAATTTCCTCAAAAAGATAAGATTTTTACCTCGTTGGGGAATGGAGGAACATCATCTTGAAGTATGCAAAGCTCGTTCATGTAGTCTTCACGGATGATATCAGGTCTATTTGCCAGAACCTGCCCCCCCCCCACACGTAATAGAGATTAGGAAGATAACTTCGAGAACCCGGTAAATGCCATTATTAACAAATTCATAGCAAAACATGGATCCACATACCTGTCCAGCTTTGATAAATGAAGGCCCCAAGTTGCACAACAGGTTCCTAAGCTGCCTAGCACGGAACGGGACGACTTCCTCATCCCTTCCAACCAAAAAATCATACATTAAGGTAGACCAATACAACCCCAGATTCCAAACAATCTCCACACCCCTTGAAACAAGAGAGACGACTGATCCTCTTGATTCCAGCACTTTACTCCTCACCTGAGAAAAAAAAACAAAAAACTAGTAAATTCCAATTCAAACAATCTAAAAGAAAAGTGTGAAAGTAATTACACAAAAAGGAGAAAGAAACTTTGATTTATGGCAATAAATTCAGTGAAATTCAACCTGAAGACAAGCACATCGATTCCTTCTAATACACTACCAAGCAATTCCAAGAAGATGAACAAGTCTAACCAGCTCAATAAGTGATTCAACAAATGCTATAGGGATTAACAATGAAATTAACTGAAACAATCGCTTGGATCGAACTAGAAATAAAACAAAATTTCAGAGGCAATCATACAGTCTCCGGAGAATACTTTCGGAAAGGCACGCAAACGCCTCGCTCGATATCCAGCTGCTCCAGCGCGGTACTCGATTTCCCTACTCGCAGACCTCTCTCAACCCCGCTCATCGCCGTTGTCATTACCGCGGCGTCCTTCGAATTCTTCCCACCAGACGCGGCGTTTCTAGAGGAAATATCCGTCGCCGTCGCGGTAACGGAAAAGTTAGAAGTCCGTACAGCCGAGAACGTCCTGCCCCGCCGCAAAGGAGCATCTCTCCGATCAAAAACAGCCCGGTTTTTCCTCCGAAGACTCTGATTAAGGGAGAAATTAGGGTTTACCAAACTGTTCCAGTGGATCGACTCCATGGATCAGCAGCGAAGCGATGTTCAGAGAAAAGAAGAAGGAACAGTGGATACGTAACCGTTTGGAGGAAAATGAAAAATGAAAAATGAAAAATAAAACTATTACCGAAATTGGAATAATCGACTGCCAACCACAAAAGATAATTATTTCGCTTTTATTTTTATTTCCCATAAACTAGAACTTTATCACCTTCACATTTCAAAAAGCCCACACAAATGTAATCTCTCGCAAAATGACCCCAAAACTTTTTATTTTGTTTCCTTGAAGTTTGTACATTTTTAAAATACATTTACTTGTCTCAATAAAATCAATATATGGGGCGTAATATATTCTAATAATGTCTTGATTCATAGTTTCCAAAAATAATCGTCACCATGATTGAACGTTATCCAAATTACATAAGATGCTTTATCATTAGGACATTAGAAGTTAATTTGTATCACAATGTTAGTGTCTTGTGTAAGAAAATGTTATTTTTTTGTCTGGACGATCGAGTTGAGCATTTCTCTTATTTCTTTGTTGAACTCTTTGCGAAACTCGACTGACACGATCTCTATCGGTTAAGCTTCGAAGGACCACTCTAGTATGAGCATGAATATGGTCATCGATTATAGCTAAAGTCTTAATCACGTCTTTGTTAATACTTTAATTTTTTTTGTCTTTACTAATATTAAATGATGAAGACAGCTTAGAAAGATGTGTTCAAGGAAATATAATGTTTGGTTGATATATCCATTTTAAATTATAAGGATAATATCCATCTTTTCCATATGTTTTAGATAGTAGTTTAGACTTCAATTAAGAGATGTTATCATTTTTTCATGATTACCATTTATATTCACACAAACACAAAATGGTACTCCAAAAACTAGACATAGAAAGAAAGTAATTTCAATTATGGATTCGAAATCTGAAGCATATATTTAGAAAATATGTAATAGAACAAGCCTAGAATAAGCGAAATAAACGACGATTGTGCAGTAAGTTTAGTGTGAAAAAATAATGCCGATGTTGGATAGTATAATAAATTAGCTCATTTTGGCTATTTTTTGTTACCAACTAGAATAAGAAAATAAGATTCAAGCATAGTCACATATACAAATTTGTTTGTAATACACTAATACTATGCCCGCCTTTCAAAACCAAAAGAAATAACAAAACATAATAATTTGTTTGATAATCGTAGTATTGAAAAAACAAATCTTGTTTGTACGTAAGAAAAACTTGTACGATCAGTTCAATTGGATTTAATGTTGTTAAGAGATTTGGGATCAAATCTGTAAACTCATATACAAATAGCGATTATGGACAATCCGATTGCTGAAAAAACCTTCAGCAAGAACCTACCTATCCGATGAGAAATCAAGCATCTTAGGCCCATAATATTATTAGTTGAAAAAACTGTAATACCAAAACGATACAAACGAATATTAGGTTCCGAATATAACAGTGTGAGAAAAAAAAAAAGAAAAAAAAAGCGTTGACTAGAAGAAAAAGCCTTTGAGAGGCAAAAACTCTCCCAAAGTTCGTCCTAGCCGCCACAAAGAGATATCTCCCGTCTTGCCTCTCCGGCAGTTTCTCTTGCCGGAGAGAGCCCTTTTTTCTTTTGTTTTCTGCATTGTACTTCAATTCTGACACTGTGTTGTTGAAATTGTAGGTGGAGGTCCCATTTCTCCTTTCTGGCGGCGCGGTGGCGTGGACAAGCGTCGGAGCTGAGGCGGATCGGTGATTCGGAGTCGCAGAGGAGGCTGAACGGCGTGTTCACGATCCGGTGAGGTGACTGCTATAGGACGGCCGAACCGATCTTGGAGGAGTTCGCGATGTGACGGTTTTTGGACGGTGGTTCCTTGGGTCTAGATCTGTGGCGGAAATCAGCTTTGTGGGCTTCAGTGGGTTGCGTCGCGTGTGGAGGGCGTGGACAAGCGACAGATCTCCTGAACGGTGTGTTCACGATCCGGTGAGATGACTGCTATAGAACGGCAGAGCTAATCTTGGAGGAGTTCACGCTGTGACGGTTTTCGACGGTGTGATTCCCTTCACCGGAGAGAAAGAGATGGTTGACGTCGGAGTCGGGTTGCAACGGCAAGGTGGAGTTTGATGTCGGCGACTGAAGCTTGAGGACGGATTCTCGCGGTGTCGTCTTCATCTTCGTCGGAGGTTTTCCTGGTTTAATCTGGCTTTTTTTTATCTTCTTGCAACTTTCTCAATTCAGAGCCGGTTATACCCGGTTTGGGTTGGGTATTTTGTTTTTTCCTAAAAAAAAAAAAAAATTCTAACCCTTTTTTTAGAAGAGATGCTGATGCTAAAAAAAAGAAAAAAAAAAAAGAAAAGGATATGTGCGAATTTATTTGTGAGAAAAAAGAAAGTTTTGTTCGACATCGATAAGGAAGTGACAAAGTGGGGAAATGGGCAATGGGGAATCGACACGTGCCCAGATTCCAAGTAAAGGCTATATCACGTGCGCCCATCATACTAATCTGTGACAAAGTGGGAAAATGGGCAATGGGGAACCGACACCTGTCCAAGTTCGGTAGAAAAGTATGAGACGTCACGTGCGCCCATCATTTTATCCGTTGTCTTCCCAAACCTTTGGGGGGGGGCCTTCTCTAATTGGACATCTTTTGTCTTTTGACTTTCCCTCTTTAGATTTTGTCGTACTTGATATTTTTTTTTTTGACCAATATAGGCAATATTACCAAAAACAATAGGCAATACATACCAAAATATAGATTTTGTCGTACTTGATATTATCATGGGATTTATACAATATCTATGGATTTAATCATGTATGTATTGCCTTTTTTTTTTTTTTTGGAAACACGTTATTGAAAATATATATATTCATATAGCACGTAGTTGCTTGTTTTAGTGATAAAGACGGTGGTTGAGTAAGACTGCTATTCTAGATTTGTTCACTTAATTGATTGTAATTTTTTTTACTGTAATTTTTTTTTGTGGGTACACTATGTGCTACTTATAAAAAAATAACAAACATAAAAGCCTCTTGTTATTGGCTTTAAAAACAACAATACAACAAAACAAAAAGAATAAAATTTTGCCTGTGAAAACAAAAAAAATTTGCCTGTGAATGATCTTAGAGAAGTTAAAGTTTGATTGGTATTTTTTCTGCTGGAAAAATTGTGATCAGTTTTGAGGTATCTAGGGTCCTCAAAATCACTTCACTTTACCAATCAATCCAGTCTCCAGAATGGTTTCAAAACCAAATTTGTCATAAGTATATCTGATTTGTTACTTATATATTCCACGCATCATTTTATTCGAACATGCTAACCATGGACCAAATCAAATACCTCGCATCATATAACATTCAACTTTGATACAAGTTCATTAAAATTACAAAATGATACGAGTTATTAAAATGGCTCTAGCTTGAGACCACCCCAAATTGACCAACACAAAGCACATAGAAAATAAAACAAACCAAGAACAAATTAACCCCCAACAGCAAAAAAAAAAAAAAAAAGGAGCAAAAACCTGCAAATATATACATGATAGATATATCAGCGAGGATGATTGGAGAATCAAATTGACCCAGCTTTTATTTTGATGACCGGTTACTACATGTCTCGGACATGGAAGACGTTAGGGTTCTTGACGACGATATCATACATGTGAATAGAGTTAAACTTTGGGAAGTCGCGAGGGAGAGAGATGAGATCGATCGATGTTTTCTTGTGGAATTGGAGGAGATGATCGGCGTTGTCTCCATTGTAGTACCTCTCCCATCCAAGACCCTTTAAGATCCTCTCAAGTGAGCCGTAGGAAGATATAACTTCGCTGGTCGGAAGATGGAGAAGAATCTTTCTCCTCATCCTCTGTTGCTGGCTACCACCGGAGGAGGAAGAGTCCGACGAATCTCCGGCGGACTGGTTGTAAGGATTCTCCACTAGCCTCATCACTCCGTTAGATCNGTTGAAAACCCACACACCAGACATTGTGATAATTGTATGATGTTTACGAACTAGGGGTTTTTAAGGTTTTTTGTGTGGGTGCGTGTATGGATTTTTTGTATGATTGCTCTTCACAATGAGCTTGTTAATTTTGGTGAGGAGAAGGAAACTGTGTAGAGGGTTATATATATGTGTTACTTTAGTGGCTCGTGTAAATATACTGAGATATATTTTATGATTATATAATATATATATATATATATATATTAAATGTAGAATTCCAGAATTCTCGAATCTTATCTATCAATCTTCCATCAATTTATTAATCATATTTGAATAACTCAAAAATCAAAGCTATTGTTATTATTCGAAACCAGATGTAATTAAATAGTATTAATTTGAGTTTTTAAAAAACAATTTGATTGTCATATTTTTTTTTCTTGAACCTTAATTGATTGTCATATTTGCGACGTTAGGAGTGCAGTATCGTTTCTATGGCGATCTTTAATTGAAAGAATGTTATACTTAATTTCGTTATGC
>PKMM01021418.1:0-49811 GCA_002933915.1 Eutrema heterophyllum
AAGAAATTTAAGCACTTTTTAAAATCAGAAAGTTCATTTCTGTTTTTAGTCCCATCATCACCGGAAGAAAACCTTTTCCACTTTTCACTCAACCCCAGCTAACTTCACTACCACTCCAGGAGCTTGACAGGTCGCAACGTGAGCTACTGTTTCAGATTTGTGAACCACTCCGTTCTCAGACCCCCAACACATTAGCACTAAGACCAGTGGTGCAGCCTAGTTCAACTCCTCCCGATTCGTTAAACAGAAGTAGCACCCAGCGAATCCTTAGAAAACGGAGAAGGAAAACCAGCATAAACTGCCTCAATACATTCCCATTAAAAACAAAAAAAAGACAATACCTCATATAAAACATTACAATACCAATAGTCAATGAATACCAAATGTAAGCAAACGACTCTCACGTAAGCACTTTGTTTCACAAAGACTGAAGGGCCAGAAAGAGGACAAGGGACTACACATCACCTAAAAAACCAACACTACAAATGTCAACATGATATTATCAATGAATATATATTATGGTTGAAGAGAAAATATAATCTTCAGATTGTGTTTTGTGAACCTACATATGCATGAACAACATTAAATATAGGACAAACAAAATGCTTAATCAGACTTAAGCTAATGATCAACGACTCAAGCCTCATTAGAATAAATATTATACATTAATTAAAAACTGTAAGAGGTTTAGGGAAACCAAGGGAACCGAAAGTGAATCAGAAGATGAAGATGTGTGAATCTAAAGCATAGAAATAAGAAGTGCTGCCGATGACCTACATAATCTTTCGTCTGCATTTTGACAGATGGAAAGCCTTCGCTTGTTTTGAGATGTGGACTCTGCATGATCATACTCCAAAGAGATGTGAAAACCCAACAAATTAATCATAAGACATTTCTCTCCTTCAATGGAGTATATCTGTATATGTATGAACCCTAAAAACTTGTCTTTTTATATCGAAATTACAAACCAATACGCATACGAATTGAAAGAGCACTAACGAATGTAGAAAACCAAAAAAGAATTCACTGTCAGTATGAATACAGAGAAAGGGAATTTACCAAGATAACTCGCTGGAGAGCTCTTGATATCAACAAAGAACTCTGCAAATCGGTCAGCACTTGAATTTCAAAAGTTTAGCGAATTTGAGATTTTGTGTTTGCTTTTTAATGGATTCCACGGCAGGAGAACGAAACCTGATTTCTTCATCCCTTATTTTCTCCTCCTAATCTACATAGCCGACTATATACATGTTAATATAAGCTAACAGTAAAATCGATGTCTACCAACCCAGAAATGATCAACGAAAGCTTATGAGAAGATAGTGGACAACCCATGAAAATATGGAGGCAGGAAACGCTAGGAAAAATGCATAGACATGAGGAAGAACGAACATTGAATTTCTGATCCCAAAAGCAGAACCATGATAGAACAATCGGAGTTAAAAGTAACAATAGAAAAAAATTGAGACGAAATGGATTAGACAAGAAACTACCTTGAAAAGTGTGGGAACATATGTTGATAGCAATTGGAATGAGATCTGAGAAATTCATGTAGAACCCAAAAGGAATTAAACCGACAGAGATTGAAAAATAGAGGGAGGTTTTCAGAGCGGATGATTTCTCAGTTTCACTTTCAGGAGTTATTATGAGACATATCTCCTCTGAGTTTTAAAATTGGAGCTCGTTGAATCCAACGTCGATTAAAGGATATGCACAGTTGAAATCCCTAAGAAGACAAAAGGATTGAAACGGACAAAGTTAGAGAAACACAAATCGTCAGATTAATTGCCAAAATGCTGAGGTAAATCATAATTGGAGGTAGAGTGAAAAGGGGAATCGCTTTAATGAGCTAGAAGATCGGTTATTTTTTTATTTTTATGTAAACTTACATGAATGCTGATGTGGCATCCTCTCCTCAAATTTCTAAAAGCTGAGGTGATAGGCTAAGGAGCCTCAAATTTCTCCTTTCATATAGTATAGATAGATTAAAGTTTTGTTGTTTTGTGAGCCCAACTCTTTACCGACTTTGGTTTTCTAGATTTATTCGATTAAAATCATATTCGCTATGGTGAAAGACGAAGGACAATTATGTTTTATACCTAAAGACCCTGAATAAAGACGGTTATTCAGACATTCAAAAAAGAGTTAATGAGGCAGCTAGGTCGTTAAGTCAAGCTCAGGTTTTATCTCTACAAACCCCTAGTTCTGTTCATTTCTCAGAGGAGAGGAATTGTCATGAGAAACTAACTACATGTTGAAAAGGATTGAAGAGGAGTACTTTATTAACCTGAGCTTGACTGAACGGCTGTCTGCTGATCTTCTGGGATCCGGTTCTTCAACTACTCTCTCATTCAGTACACCTCTTCGGTCACATTGTATCTCCTCACCTAAACTGAGATTCAGACGCAACCATTTGATTTTGAGGATATGATTCACATTTCTTCTCAGAACATTCATCAATTCGTCAACAACTTAAGTGTAAAAGCTGGTATTGTATTACCTATGGAAAAGTCTTGTTTACTCAACAAAAATGTTTCCAAATCACCCAAATTACTCTGAAATTTAAAGAAAAAATCTTTCCAATTAACTATAAACATTAAGTCATTAACCAAACCACATCACACCATAGCAGTTGTGATGTTATGGCAGAGTATTTTAACAAACCAAAAAAGAACAACAACATAATTTAGAGGACTTATGTCTGCGTGAAACCTGGTAGGAACCATCGAGCTCTGGCGAGTTGTTGAGCGGACGCACAATCAAATTTGTGCAGTGGCTCCGTCTTCTCTGTCTCGAGATTGAAGAGACAAACTTGAGTGGTGTACTTTTCACGACAAATAATATTGTAGTAGATGGAATTTCTCTTAAAACCCTCAATGTCATCATTAGCGAGCACAGTGATGCCTATATCAAAAAGCATTGCCTCGTGGCCCAAAGAATCAACTTGTTCAAACTTCTTAAAGCAACCTGATGAATAAACCTTGTAGACGCGGAAGGACCAGATTCTAGTCATAGGGTTTACCCATTTTTCAACCTTGAGGACACCTCCGGTTAATGTGACTACAAGTTTTGTGTCGGAAATCCGCCGTGTTCTTGTTGGATGAAGTAGAGAGGTATCCGCAGTAACACCACACTGAAAGGTTTCTTGCGGACTCTCTCCGGAGAAATCGAATATTTTGATACAACTACTACTACCAACGTAGTCGTTTAGCAAGTAGTAAAGCTTGTGATCTTTGTAAACCATGTGAGAACAGCCAGAGCTATAAACTACGGGAATTTGATTCCAGAACTCATCTCCTTTCTTGGAATAAACCACACACCATTGACCCAATCCCCATAGAACTACATAATCTTTGGTTTGCTCGTCAATCCAAAACACAGGGGATTGAATATTAATACCTTCGGACTTCCTTTGGCGGTGATCGTTTGAAATACGAAACCAACCATTTGAGGTTCGCTCCAGCTTTGTCGTTCCAAGCTGTGACTCCACCGGAGGTAAATTGATCCTCTCGTGGGTGAATAGATTCAGAATGAAGAGATTATACCATTGATCTAGCATAAAGAGCCAACTTCCATATGTTGCTAAACAAAGACTCTTTGCGAATTCGACACCCTGATCTCGCCTTTTGTAAAGCTTGCCTTTTTCCTCGGGATTGAACAGCGTGCAAGAGTGGTTGTTGTTGTTGTCGTCTTCGTCGGGCAAGAGAATCAGCCAAGGGCTCTGCTTTTTGGTCACGCATCGTCTCGCAGCGGAGTACCAAGACGAACATACGGATTCAGCTCGTCGAGAATCAGCAAAGCCAAGGCGTTCGAACACTAAATTGAGGAGTTCTGGGGGAATCTCGGAACAGGAATTGGATGATGAATCTCGTCTGGGTAACTTTTGAGAATTAGGGTTATGCTGCTTCTTCTTCTCCATGGCAGCAAATTGAGAGAATACTCTGAAAAGATCCGAGAAAAACCGACTGTATTTATTGGGTTTTATTCGTGTCGGTTAAATATGGGCTGTTCAGGCCCAGTCTATACATCATATATATATACTTATTTGTTTTCGTCTAATCTCATTTCCCAGTTAATTCAAAAACTCAGATGCGTCGAGCTATGTTGATGTAAGAATCATTTCAAGACGAATAGAGGCGAAACTAATCGTCTGCAAATCTTCTTAACGGTTTTGAAGAATCTATCAAGCATTTGATTGATATCCACTATCAACAGCTATTTTGCCATTAGACACGAACAACCACAATTCGTTTTCGTAGCTATCAGTCAAGCGGGGCTATTCGTAGCACTGATAGACACAAATTACCACAAAATGGTGTCGTGGATAATAGACACAAATTGCCACAACTAAACATGTATCTATTATAGCTACATTTTAGCTCCCAAGTAGCTACAAGTTTTTAATGACTAATACCACAAATAAATATGAATATTATGTGTCTATTTAGAAATTTTCAGTTAAAAAAAAAAGAAAACCAAATTAAAGTACAATACATAAAAATGCGATTAAAAATTATTAATCTAAAGATTATACATTCATAAAGTTTTAAGGTTCAAAATAAAATACATAGAAGTTAGAAGACCCCCTTCGTTGATCCGTAGAAGCACTTTCATAGCTCGTTTCATGTCTGAAATTAAAAGAAACTATTGACTAAACATAAACGTCGTCAATGGATCCTCCCTGCCAAATTAAGACATCCATATTTTTTTAATTGAAAACGTTAGCATCACGACCTTAAACCCTTAAACAAAGTAATGATGGTGGGTACCGTTATGTTCAATGTCTTTCGAACCTTCTTCCCGATGCAGCAAGTGTAGCAGCAGCATGAGAGTATCAAAGAATACACCATTAGCTCATTACAAGCTTTAGTTGAAGCTGAAAAAGCCATAAAAATCGAATTTCTTAATCAGATTCTTGGAAGCTTTATATATTGAAGATTCGAATTAGTCTATAATCATATAAGATATCTTACAAATGTGTCTGTTAGTTGCAACAGTGGAGATCTTTGACAATGTACCACACGGAAAGAGAATGTCTTCAAGCCGGCGGTTCCAACCTTAAATTATTCACAATTTTAAAAGTACAAAACTGTGAAATCTTGCAAATGTAACAACGTTTGGTTCTCACATTAGAAACATAAGAAAATGGCTTACATAGAGAAGCATCTGAGCAACAATCCAACAAGTCAGTGTGCCATTCTTCCAAGTGTTGTGATGATCTGTATTGAACAATTACAGTGCTATCAAACCAAACTCAAATAAAGAACAACAAAACTATGCATAGTCAACACAACAGAACATAACAAGAACACAACAAGTCCACTTTGTCACTTACTCAAGAACAAAATAAAACGGTTTGAAACAGAAAGAACACAACAAGGACATAGGCTTAATGTCTTCTTTTATATACTTCGACTATGCAACACTTCTTAATGTCATCCTCACCAATCCTCACCAATTATAATATTGTAACATGTAATCAGATTTGGATGCAAAAATTTACGGATGCACAAATTTCACAAGGCTTTCATTTGACAAAAAAATGCATAACCAATTAAAAACAAATACTCACCATTACTTTTTTTTATATATTTGAAGTTTTTTATGGGATTTCAGACCTTGTAGATTCTGGAGTTTCAATATTTTATCACGCATTATTTTAGTAATGTTCTGAAAATTCTCTTGGAATTTTGGGGACGTTACAATTGTTTCCGTTATTTCCAAGTGGAACAGTGTGTAGGTGAAACATTTTGGGTCACCGGTGTGGATGAGACACCGTGTGGAGCATGTGTTGGTAAAACACTTTCCGGCGGTGGAACTTGTGTTCTCACTACCTCTGAGCGGAGCTCAACGAATGATTTGATTGGGCCAATGTCGTCTGAACCGAAACAACTTTTTCAAGAGTTTGGTTCACCGTGGTCATTGCCCCTTCCAAGACCGTGGTAAGATCACTGGTGACCTTATTCGCGACTTCACGCAAAATTGCATGTTCTTCCACGGTGGTTCTTCTGTGCAGGGTTTTAGACTTACCTATCCCCCTCCTTCTAGCGCCAAACTGTTGTAGCTGGAAATACAACCGTCAAAATTTGTAAATAGTGAAAATAGATAAATACCCGTATATATGAGGGTTTGTAATTTAATATTTTATAACCCGTAAAAAAATTAAAAACGAAAAAATGAAAAACAAAATTAGAGCACTCGTGAAAATATATATAATACATAAATTTTGAAACAAAGTTTTCGATGAAATATATATACTTTGAAGGAAAATTTTAATGAAGCATATGCAATAAATAACTCGTTTTGTGGCTTTCCGTGACTTTTCCGTAGCTTTTATGTGGCTTTTTCATGGCTTTTCAAAAAGCCACAGATTTTCCGTGGCTATACGCATAATTTTTAGTAGTGTCAACGGACCGAGCTCGGTCTAAAGCCCAACTCGCTGCCGAACGCGCCGACCTCCGAGATTTACGGAATCTTTCCCGATTTTGTTGGGAGAAAAAGAAGATTTCCTTATCCTGATGGAACTATGAAAAGGAAATCATCTCGATTTTAGACCGACTCGGAACCTTATAAATAAGGAGGCCCTCGCCACATTCAACACATCCACAATCATCTACGAGACCTAAGGAGATTCAAGAGCAAGATAACTCGGCTTTTATCTTCTTAGTTCTTAAGTCATTTTTACGATCTAGCAATCTTGTAGCTCCACCGAGTTTAATCAATAAAACGAGATTCGATCCATTGAGTTTACTGTTTTGCCCCTTGTGTGATTTTCAGAATCAACAATTGGCGCTGTCTGTGGGGACGATTTTTAGTAAAAAACATTAAACTTTCGGATCTCGTCGATTAAGCTCGGATATGGTGGAACTACCGATCAACCCAACGCTACCCATTAACACCCAGAACAACGGGGTTGACAATACCGCTCCGAAAGGTTGTATCCCTCCGAACGGAAGCACTGATCCACCTCCAGCACTGATTCCACTGGGAACTGCTACCGTTACCGCAACCTCGGCTCCAGTCGACCAAGCCGCTCTTCTATAAGCTATGGCAGCGCAGCTCGCCGAAATCGCCAAAAAGAACGACGAAAGGTTCGACTCCCTACTCGCCACTCAAACATAATTCCGTGACCAGCTCCCCGAGTTCAGACAGACGCCCTTTCGACTCAGTGAAGAGACGCTCGCTGATCTCCGTCGAAACCTATTCTCCGAATCACGTTAAAATACCACCATCCGACCTCCAGCTCCCGGATCAACTAGTAATCAAGAAACTCACATCACCGATCAAACGTCTCTGGATCAAGAACTCGACAGCATCAAAGCCCAACTTCAGGACATGAGGTCCAAATTTCACCAAGCCACCAACTCGGCACCCGAGATCGACCGTGTGATCCAGGAGACCCAGAAAACTCCATTCACACAACGAGTTCTCGACATCCCAGTCCGGCGTCTGGAAAGAATCAAGATCGCACAGTACGAAGGCAACTCTGACCCCGAAACTTTATGACCTCCTTCGGCATCATGATGAATCGCTTCAAATTCCAAACCGAGGAAGAACAAGATGCTGCGAAGTGTCAACTTTTTATCGAAACATCAGCAGGACCGCACTCGATTGGTTCTCGTAACTCGAAGAAAACTCGATCAACAACTACACCGAACTCACAACCAAGTTCCTCAAGCGCTTCACCATGTTCATTAAGAAGAAAACCAAGAACGCCGAACTGGGGGCCCTCGAACAAGGACCAAACGAACCTCTTAGAGACTTCATGGACCGATTCAAATCGGTGCTAACCAATTACACTATCAATGACGACGCCGCGATTGAAGCCCTCTACAAAGCAACATGGTACCAGTCGGCTTTTCACAAGGAAATTCACTGTAACTGACCTCCAACCCTAGAAGACGTCCTGGACAAGTCGCATACTTATATTCTGGAGGAAGAAGAACATGCCGATAATGATTAACCTCCCAACCGAGCTGCTCACCACCTCGACGGCCCTTACCCTTTTATGCGATGGGCTATGGACATCATCGGCCCACTCCGCCGTTCTACGAACCAGAAGCAATTCATCTTGGTCATGACTGACTTCTTTACCAAATGGGTCGAGGCTGAATCTTATGCCGAGATACATGCCCTCGATGTCAAGAAATTTGTCTGGAAATACATCATATGTCGACATGGAGTGCCATACGAGATCGTCCAAGACAATGGACCACAGTTCATCTCGGCATTGTCCGGCGATTTTTTTGTGGTAAGTGGAAAATTCGCCTAAGTTTCTCCACTCTGAGGTACCTACCAGGAAACGGCCTAGCCGATGCAACCAATAAGACCATCATCGACGGCCTCAAAAAATGACTTGATACAAAGAAAGGATTTTGGGCCGATGAGTTAGACGGAGTTCTCTGGTCCCACCGCACTACACCTCGCCGATCCACTAGGCAGTCACCCTTTTCCTTAGCATATGGAGTAGAAGCTTTATGCCCAACCGAGCTCGATATTCCAGTCATATGCCGAACTATGCTGACTCGAAATCCCGATCCCAACAATGAGATGCTCTTTAACAATCTGGACACGCTTGAAGAACAGCGCGGACAAGCCCTACTCCGAATCCAGAATTATCAGCACTTGGCTGCTCGCTACTACAACAAAAAAGTCCAAGGTCAACACTTCATGGACGACGACCTCGTCCTTCGAAAGGTCTACCAGAATACAGAAGAGAAAAACGCCGACAAATCGGTGCTAACTGGGAAGGACCCTACCAGATAATGCGCGTCGTTAAACCCGGCGTCTACGAACTTATAAAGATGGATGGAACTCCAATCCCGAGATCGTGGAATTCCATGAACCTCAAACGGTTCTACTACTAGTCCGGCTCAACGCCGATAAAAAAGAAAGAATTAAAATAAAATAAAAATAAAAAGCTCAACGAGCTACTACTCTTATCTTCGATGTAATGTTACGAATGGCTTGATCCCTTTCGGGGGTACGTAGGCAACCCATCACGGGTCCAATTATGATTCTAATAAAAAAATTATTTTTAGTCTTTACCACTTCAAAGCCGAGCTATCGCAGTTCGCCGAACTCAAATAGTTCGTATCTCTTTTAAACCGTACTCTTCAGTTTGCGTTATAGCCTAAAATGACTAAGTAAATACAATGCCGAGCTATCACAGTTCACTGAACTCAAACAGTTCGTACGTTTTCAAGGTAATGTAAGCCGAACTCCTTAGTTCGCACTCAACATCATCGCGGTTCCACACATCGACGTCCTGACCAGACGATCGATAGCACTCCTTAAGGATGCAAAACATTTAAAAGCCAAGATCCATCTCGCAAAAGCCGGGAATAAGACCCGCATTGAAATTCGTCCTCAGACCATCCGAGCTAAATAAGCCGAACCACCTCGCACACTCGAATTCGATCTGAGGACCCGAAGTATCTTGAGATGAGCAAAACTTCTCAATCTCATGCTAAGCTCTCGGGGTGAAGCCGAACGACACATTCTCGCAAAATTAAGCCGATTTCCCAACAATCGCAAACTTCATAAGCCGATTTCCCAACAATCGCAAATTTCATAAGCCGATTTCTCAACAATCGCAAATCAATAAGCCGATCCTCAACGATCGCCGATCTCGAGTCGATCGAAAACTGAGTTCATCTAACCTACCCCGGCTAAGACCGTATTATGTACGACATCAATTTGGTACGTGGGGGATTCGAGAGGATCATATCATTTTACGACCTTATGCGGATTAACAAACAATCTCGCTTCCACAAAAAACTGAAGGTCGAACTCCTCAGTTCGCACCCAAGCCGAACTCAAAGTTCGCATGACAATCAGAATAAAGTAAAAACAGACGGAATAGACTAAGTAAAATTCATTAAAAAAAAGAGGGCTCCTACAAGCTACAGTAAAAAAAAAAACCCCACGGGCAAATGGTTCGAATTACAAAACGAAAGCCATTACATGCAGGAGTTCAACAAAAAAGCCTTATCAGGTGGCCATTTAAAAATAAAAAAAAAAGAAGGGAACTTTAGGGAGAATCGCGACTCCTGATCTCCTCAGACATTTACGGACCGATGCTCGAGATCATGGACCCCCATTCATCAACATTGGCCGGGACTTCGGTTCCTTAAGCACCGAGATGAGGACCCGTAGGAATGCCAGTATTCGAGATTAAAGATATTATGAAGTCTCCGTCTTGAAGCTCTTCAATGACTATGGCCATCATCTCGGCCGTCATCTTCTTTTCTTCTGCCGCATAATGATCAAGCGTCTCCGCGGGAATATAAGTTCCCCCTTCCACAAGCCGATCCAGGCATTTCTTGGTACCCATGACCTGATTGAAGACGAGCTGCCTTTTATTCGCCGCATCAAGCCTGGCGATGTAATCCTTTTATATTCTCAAGGCGAGCGTTTACTTTGACCACCGTCTCCCTTCGGAGGTCCCTCTATTTGATCACCCACAAGGACCGAGAAGCCCTAAGCCTTTTCTTATCGGACTTCAGCTTCACATCAACCTTCTGTTTTTCAACGGTCATATGGTTGAGCGCGTCATTAGCCTGGAGAACCTCGGCCTTTATCTTCTCATTTTCAGCTCGGAGGGCTTCGAGCTCCTGATCCTTCGCAGCAGCTCCCTTTTCGAGCTGAATGACTTTGGCATGTACTTTGGCCATGTCCCCCTTAAGCTTCTCGGCCTCTCCGACATCCCGAATTGCTGACTTCAATTTACAGTCGAGCGACCGAATGATCTCGTTCGTCTGCGCTTCGACCTGGGAAAAGGAAGGAACAATAAGACGATAAAAATTAACTAAGTAAGAACGATTCTGAAGAGCGACATCATACCCGAGCCTTGGAGCGAGCAAGCTTCATGTATTTCTCCACCTCTGGGAGATCGTCCAGTGACGGAAAACCACGAACGCCATGTTTGAATTGGTGATAGAGTTCGGCGCACGACGCCGGGTCATTAATCAAAGGAGTGTCCTTCCTGTAATTAAAGGACACATCATTGACCTCTTCCGGGGTCAAGGACTGCCGTCTCTTGCGTTTCCTGGGAACCCCGGCCTCTGCCGTTGGATCGGCCCTTTCTTCCAAAGGTGCGTTGAGAACATCTGTATGAGGAACAAGTGCAGTATCATCCCCACCCCGCGCCTCGAATTGACCTTGGGAACCAGCTGGCTCATGTTCAGACCGACCTGGCGGAGTTTTCTTTTTCCTTGACCGGCTCGATTGCTCGGCATTCTCGCCATCATTTCCGACTTCGGGAACTCCCAAATTAGTGTCTGCAAGCATCTCATCAATACGAATGGCCAAACCAGACCGATCGACCTCTTCAAGGTTGGTAGGCGGTTAAACCTCGGTATCGTCAATATGAGAGTTTCGATCAGCTTCATTGTTCTCTCCGGCAATCGCTGAATTGCCCCTGTCAACTTGGATTACCTCAGGAGGAGCATCACCCCGGGGAACATTATCATCTCTCCGAGCTGAAGGGAGTATAAAATCATCGAGGTTGGCAGAATAGATTGGGACCACGAGATCTAGACGAAGATCCTCTGGTAACTGTTTAAAAAGACAAATCTGAGAGATAGAACATGCAGTGCAGAAATTTGACTTAGGGAATTTTGAACTAACCAGTGCTAGAACGCTGCGACTTGTTCTTCGTGGCAAGACGAGCTCAGTGAATATCCGGCCAGCGAGTTCGCCCTAATTCCCTGAACTGAGCAACGATCGCCTTCCAATGCTCATATACTTTTTTGTAAGTGGGGTTCCGAATTACAAAAGAACGAAGCACGTCATAAATAAATAAAGCACGCGACCCCGACATAAATAAGATAAATAACTAACAATATTTTGGTTCCATTTTCTCCAACAATTCGTGCCCGGGTTGGACACGGAAACAGAATCGACTTTGACGAAAAAGTATTTCGTCTCCCAATCCTGAACTTTGCTCAGCTTCGGACCAGTAATTACGTCGTAGCTCGGCTTCATATTTGCTGAAAAATAACAAGGTTTGGCTTCAGCTATGTTGACGGAGGTTAACTCCTCAAGCATCCGAGTAGAAACCGAAATGCCAAGCTCGGCTCCTATGGAAAGGAGCCCTGTTATATTAACCACGCTTGTCGGGTTATGCTGGCAAATCGCAGCTCTCCGCCTATTACAATAGTCAAGCAGAAGATCGGGCAAGGGAAAGTTGAGCCTACATACCCTGAACCAATCCTCATAGACACATATGTACCCTTCCGGAGCGTCCTAGGAACGTTGGTTCCTTCCAGGCCTCGTGATAGAAACGTCACCCGGGAAATAGCGAGACTCAATCAGATCGCTGATTGTACTCATCGAAGAGCAAGTCGGGCCGATGACTGCCGGCCGAACGATCAAGGGAGTCAGCAGGGCTAGAGTCTTCCCTTCTACGTTGCATGTTAAAGGATCGACCTCGGCATTGACGACTTCAACATTATCTGGAGCGTCATCCCCCGCCTCTCGAGCACGCCTTCTTCCAAGTTCTTGTATGGACAGCTGAATAGCTAACACCTCATCACGAAGAATTTGCTCAGTAGCTCTCTTCCTGTCCTTGGAAATCAAATCTCTCTCGACCTCGACAGCATACTCGACATCATACTGGATTTGAGTCTCGATCTAGAGAGGACAAACTCGAACCCGGGGGTTGCTTGTGCCAGCCTCGTCGTTCCCAACCTGTCTGAACGGAATACGCCTCTCCTCATCAACAACCCGAGACTCGTCGACCTGAGCTAAAACATTACCAATTACCGCATTTCGCCCAGTCGACACAGACCTACTAATATTGCCGTCGGATTCATTTCCTTGTCAAACCGACATTGAGCGCTGGTCTCATTGTTATCTCGATCACGAAGCCCATGAACTTGAATTACAGGTTGGGTGTTAGCCCGCACGGTGCGAGTTGCGACGGATTAATTGAGGTTCATCTGCTTGATCTTCAATCACTAGAACGACGGTATCCGAAGAATTTGAACTCACATAATTGAACAAACGCCAAACAGGAGGGGGATTCTCGGACCTCTTTTCGTAATTATTGACGGAATCGTTTGGCGATTCGACTCTAGATCGGTGCATTCAACGAGAAGAATCGCAGGAGAGAAACAAAGAACAGAAGAAGAAACTCCGAAAAAGCAAATGAGGAGTCGCGAATAACAGAATAAAAAATCGTAAAAAGCGAAGGAAATCGCAAAGACAAAATCGCGAAGAACATATGAAAAGCAATACAAAAACCTGAATATCTTTGAGCAAATCGGAGAAATCAAGCCATAAATATCGTCGGCGATCAAAGAGTAAACATAAACCCTAGAGAGAAAAAGCAATAACAGGAGAGAGGAAGAAAGAGTTTACCTTTTTATGGGGAAGGAAATGAATGAATTAGAAGAGTCAAAACGAATATATGGAGAGAGAAACAATCATGACAAATCCCTCGATTTCCACTACAGTTAAAGAAACTGAAGCGACATGTCTTCTCAAGAAAGATTCGCTGAGCTCAAGATTTCCCGAGCTCGCGATTTACTGAACTCGGGCTTTGCCAAATTCAAAATACAAGACCAGACGACCAAGTCAGAGAACCGCCAACCGAGGTAAAGAATTCTCCATGAACTTCGCCGAACTCAAGGACTCCTTCGCCGAACTGGCGGGGGGGGGTGTTATTGTTGGAGGTGAGTTTAGCACTCCCCGGTTTAGCCCGGTTTGAAAACTGAGACTGACTCAATTGATCCGATTTACGACGGTTCGAACTAAGTAAAGAGGGCCCATGATCACACTCAACAGGCCGAGCTCGGTCTAAAGCCCAACTCGTTGCCGAACGCGCCAACCTCCGAGATTTACAGAGTCTTTCCCAATTTCGTTGGGAGAAAAAGAAGATTTCCTTATCCTGATGGAACTAGGAAAAGGAAATCATCTCAATTTAGACCGACTCGGAACCTTATAAATAAGGGGGCCCTCGCCACATTCAACACATCCACAATCATCTACGAGACCTAAGGAGATTCAAGAGCAAGAGAACTCGACTTTTATCTTCTTAGTTGATAAGCTCAAAAGTAATACCCTAAAGTACTAACAGCTTTGTAGTTGCAGTATGTAGGGGTCGAACCACAAAGACTCAAGAATCACACAATAGATTATATAGATTCGAATTAAGCTAAGTAAATCAATAAAACAGGAAGCAATAATGTAGTTTAAAGAGTTGTAAATTCAATGGGGGAAAATAGGTTCATGGTATTTCTCAGGAAATCAGAGAATGCAGATAAACCAATTAATCAGGATTCAGATTTTAGCACGGTTCTTGAACTCAAAACGCTAAGCTATAAATAACCAACTATCGTTGCGAGAATTATCTAAGTCTAAATCTCAGAATCCCAAATTTCTTTGCAAATCCTAAAGACTAAACTAACATTAAGTTCAAGTTTGATTTGTTCACAAAACAACTAAACCAAATTTCTTTGCAGATATTTATTTTGCTCACCCTAGGTTTTATCAGATTATCAATCACACTTTCGTGTCTAATTGATTAACCTAAGATCTAAGTTCTAGGTGATCAATTGATATATCATGGTTTTTACCCCTTTTAAGCCATGATATAAGTCTGTTTTATAGAGTCTTTCTACTATTTTGTAGTGTTTTAGAGTCTTTTCAGGTTTTAGGCACGTTTGGAGCATAATTGGAGATATTGAAGCTTTTTGGAGCAAAACAAAGATCATGTAGCTGAGAAGTCGATTTGAAGCCCGAGTATCGACCGATACCACTTATGGTATCGATCGATACCGACTGCAGAGAAACGAGAGTCGCGACTTTTCTGAAGTTTAAAGAAACTGCTCCTTGGTCCAGAAGACTTTAATAATTACAATAAGCCCCAAAACGTGTTTTAGGTTATTAATTAGGTTTTTCAGCCACTTTTGTTGGCTAAGCTTTATTTTACTTTTGTTATGATTGAGAGAGATTTGTTCCAAGGTTTTTAGAGAGACAATTCTGAACCCTTTGTTTTTTTATTTGATTTCTTTTATGCAATTCTATTCAATCATGTTTATTGTTTCAATCATCATGTCTGAGTAGATCCTTTGTTAGGTTCAGGGTTCTCATAAGGGTTTTCTCTGAATGTTAGGTTAATTGATTGATTAGGATTCACCATCTGAATTAGTTCTTCAGCATATGTTGTTCTCATAGCTAATTCTAGGTTGAAGAATCTGGAACTTAGATCTTAGGATAATTGATTAGGCACGAGAGTGCGATTAATTACCTGATAGAACTTAGGGTGAGCAAAACAACTATTCGCAAAGAGATTTGGTTTAGTTGTTTTGTGAACAAATCAAACTTGAACTAAAAGCTGGTTTAGACTTTAGGATTCGCAAAGAGATTTGGAATTCTAGGATTTAGACTTAGATAGTTTTNCCTATCTTCTTTCCAATTGACTTACAACTTGTTTAATTTACGCACTCGCATTTAATTACATTGTTTGGTTTAGCTTAATTCGAATCTATATAATCTATTGTGTGATATCTGGAGTTGTTGTATTCGACCCCTACAAATACTACAACAACTGCTTTAGTACATATATGATATTAATTTGAGCATATCATCAATCCAGAATTTAGCATTAAGAACAACCTATGGTGAAGAACTAATTTGATTATGAATCCTAACTAACTAATTAACCTAGCATACAAAGAGATCCTTTATGAGAGCCCTAAACCTAAAAGGAGATCTACTCAGACATGAAGATTAAGTAAAACAACATGATTGAATAGAACTCAAAAGTAATTATAAAGAGAGTAATCAAAGGGTTCAAAATCTTCTCTCGGACGAACAGAGTTTCATACTTGTCTCCCTCAAATGCTCTCTCAACAAAATCAAAAGTAGAATAAAACTTAGCCAAAACAAGTGGCTGAAAAACCTGATTATATGCTAAAACACGTTTTGGGGCTTCTTGTAAATAATAAAGACTTCTGGATCAAAGTGCAATTTCTTCAGATAAGGAAAAAATCACGTTTCCTTTCTTCATGCAGTCGGTATCGACCGACACCAGGTGGTATCGCTTGACACAAGGACCTCAAATCGACCCTCATAGCTACATGATCCTTGCTTAGCTCCAAAATGCTCCAGAATGCTTCAATATCTCCAATTTAGCTCCAAACGTACCTAAACCTGAAAAGACTCAAAAAGACTCAAAAAGACTCCAAAAATACTAGAAAGACTCTATAAACAAGACCTATATCATGGTTAAAAACGGGTAAAAACCATGATATATCAACTCCCCTAGACTTAGCCTTTGCTTGCCCTCAAGAAAACAGAAAGCTAAACAAGAGAAAGAGGTTTGAAAAACACGAAGACTCACCTTTTCTTGAAACACTGCAATGACCCTTTTTCTTAGTGCTCCACATATTACTTAACCAGTTCCAAATCTAACCACCATGTACTTCTCCGTAGACATTCACAGCTTCCCAGACTCCACACATAATTTCGCAGCATTATCCATCAAAACCTTCATCGCTAGTTTCATCGCTGTAATTCATGCCAAGAACCTTCTAGACTCTTTCCCATACAATATCATGACAAAAGAACCACCCAATTTTCACACTTTTTGGTATTGTTTCCTCTCCCCCAGACTTATTTCACATCATGTTCCCCTTTTTTTTTTATTAGATAACCATATACATATTAAGGTTTGAGACGCGAGTATTGATGGTGTTTGCCACCGAATCCCCGGTTCTTCCCCTCTCTATGTATCAAAGATGTAGGCGAATAATGGTATCACAGGAAATTTTCCTAACCTCGTTTCCAACATTTGTGTGATCATTCCTTTCCAAGTAGAATAATGGGATCGCTGGAAATTTTCCTAGCCCTCTACTCAGAAGAAAATCATTTCATCTTTTCATGTTTTTTTTTTTGTTTTTTTTTAATTTTTTTTATTACACTTATAACAAGGGAGAGGAATACCATTACTTTCTACACATGAGTTCATTTGTCAGATATGAATGAGGAATCAAGCTCTGTGAACATCAATCACATCGATGAAGTGCAAAGAATTAGCTCAGGCTTGAATGAACTCTGCTGGAAACATGGGTGTCTTCTAGTTAACTGGTCAACCTTTGGATTTTTCATTAGTCCGATCTAGAACTGATTATGTAACAATGGTCACTTATAAGCAAGGTCAGAACAATAGATTCAAGAACTATATCATAATCTCCAACAAGTTTTGACTCAATAAAACGATTTTTGACTCAAAAACGACTGACTCTAAGAAAAACAAACACACTGTCAGCAACCACCTCCCCCAGACTTAAAACAACACTGTCCCCAGTGTTATCTAGTCTAGAGTCGGTAAAAGAAACCATAAGAGCTGAGTGGAGGCGTGAAAATCAAAGAAGTTACCGGATTGGGGAGGAGTGTCGACCGACACACAACACTGGTATCGAGCGATACCAGGCCTAGGTCGACACAGAAACTTCTTTTCATCGACATTGATGCAATGTTGCTCTTAATTGTGACTAAGGATCCAAATGTGAAATGGTTAGCACTGTTAGATCACTCAAGCACACGTTAGAAGCAACAAGATATCATAATAGCATAAATCCAACAAAGTTCAGAATCATAAACTGCTGAAAAAACAACTCAAAAGAACAAAAGAAAAGAGAAAGAAAAGAAAAGAAAAGAAAAGTGAAACCAGATAGAATAAGCAGCTAATCCTCCTCAGAGTCATCATCGACGCTAGCCATGTGAGATGGTCCTGTCTGTGGTGGTGAACGTGGACTAGGTGGTCGAACGCAGCCACACCGAGACAGAGTGGAAATAGCACCCCATATGCTCTGGAAACTCTCAACCACATATCTCTGAAACACAGCTGTCTCCATGGGAATCGCCGGTGGTGCAGGAAGAGCATTCGCATAGGGGAATGAGTGTCGAACTCTTCTCGACTGACCTCTAGCAAGGTCAGGGACTGGTATGTCCTCAGTAGTAGCAGTAGGTGCTCTAGAAAAAGATCCTCGGCGAAGTCGAGTAGGAGGTGCAACAGTCAAAAGGCGCGGATCGGGTTCAAAACACAGCTTACGGGGATCATCACCAATGTCAGTCAGCTGTGTGTTAGGAAGCTGAACCAGAAAGTCTCCAGCTTCATTGGTGAAACACCAACACTGATCAGGCTTCATCCATAGAAGATTCTGCAGATGCCTCTCGTCCATTAGAGAGCGTGTAATGACGATGGTATTGCTCGTTGTACTGATCCGGAAGTACTGGAAGATAGGAGTGAGAAGACTACCAACTGTCTCTGACTTCCGAGTTGTATCGGTACTGGGACCGGAGAATGGTTTGGTCTTTAAAGAGACCAAATGATGCGCAAATACAGCCCCCATGTTGACCTCTAGATCAAGCTCAGGCCACTCGTAATTCTTAGCCTCGATGATGTCTCCAATTGCAATGGAGAAAAGGATAAGCTTAGACAGTCTCATCTTATTCGGCTCCATCTTGCACAAAATGGTGTTGCTCAGAATCCGAACTAGACATCACAGGGTCGGATGACGCACATCCATTTGAGTGGACGTCTTGGTATTATAGACTCCATTTCCGAAATGTGACCAGAAAGCTTGTACGTCAAGAAACTATGTCGGAAAAGCCACCTTCTTAAAGTCCTTCCTGAAACCATAGATAGCGCAGAGGTCTCGGAGTGGCAACCGGTATCTCACCCCTCGAATCAGAAAAGTCAGAGTACCTTCCTGTGCGTTCTTCTCAACCTCATTCTTGTAGTATACGCGAACTGTCGCTAGAAACTGTCAAACCAAGTCGGGGAAAATGTCATACTGCTCTGTAGCCATCGTGCCTAACCCAATCCTTCCTATCAGTCGCTGAAGCTCCTTGTCAATACCCAGTCTTCGCATTGTATAGGGATCAACAAACCGGGTCGGTTTCACCTCAACGTTCAGCCACGCATTGTAGAATAGCGTGTCATACTCATCCCAGGTCTCAGAAATATGTATGTAGATGCAGTCGTCACTCTCAGTCTCCTCTTTAGGAGTACCGTCCCAGTTTCTCCTGGAAACAATCCTTGCGTTCTCATTCCTCTTAGGCCAAGGAGGCCTACATCGCACGTATGGAATCTCAGGAGAGGCAGGAGGGGATGGTTGTGGTGAGGAGTGCTCTACGGGTGATGCAGCGGTTTCAGGTTCTGGTGCAGAGATGTCCTGAATATATGAGTAAGAAAACACATGATCCTCTTGTGTGCCATCTATCCGAACCTTGTAGTGGTTACTGGTAAGAGCACCCCTCACCATCCCTTGATACCATGACGAACCAACAAACACCTCCACGCGATCCAACAACCTATACTCATTCTGAACGCTATCTGCTGGTGGAGTAGAACTCGATGCTCCCGTTGTGCATTGCTTCTTTCGTGAAGTCATCTGTAGTCAAAGACAAAAACACAGCAAAGAAGAAACACAAAATAAGCCCCAAAATCCAGCATCCACAATAAGGAGTATACATCACCATCAACAATCACCAACAACTCATTCTAAATCATTGCTAAAACAATTCCAAAAAAAACTGTTTCCAACAAAATTTCGAACCCTTCCAATCTCAAAATTCCAAACTTGCAAACAAGGTACATACAAGCATATGGGGGTGTCGAAAATCCTCTAGAACAACTTAGGTAAGGAAGAATTGTCCATCAAATCAAGTTCTAAGAGTCAAAAATTCGAAAACCCAAACTTTGTGTCGCGGATTGGAAAAAAGGAATTCGTGTGTCATACCTTGCAGATCGGAAAAACGGATGGAAGAACGAGAATGAGCACGAAAATCTAACAAGGTTAGGCTTTGGAATCGCTCAAATCCGTGAAGAATTGAAGAAGTTGTGATTTTGGAGAAAAATTTCACGTGTGTATCGACCGATGGAGGCTGAGGAGACAAAAAGAAAAATCCGAGGGTTTATAAAGGAAACTTACCTGGGTGACTGGTATCGACCGATACCATTACTGGTATCGCTCGATACAAGGGACATTGGTCGATGCAATTTTGCATCGTTCGATCTGTTTGTCCCTGTCCCGTAATATATACCAAGCTCCTTTGTCGCGCAAGTGGTGTCGAATGATACCATTACTGGTGTCGCTTGACACAGCTCCTTTGTAACTGATTCACGCAAAACACGAGACACAAAACCAAAAACACGAAAAACAAAAGGACTTATATACAGACTTACCAGTGGGTTGCCTCCCACCAAACGCTTGTTTTACGTCACTAGCTTGACTCTACGGATGGTCAAGCTATGGGTGCATCATCCAGAGGCACCATGTGTCCTTCTGGAATCTTGGCTTTCGCCCAATAGTGTTTCACCCTTTGTCCATTGACAGTGAACTCTTTGCCTTCAGGACTTATCAGGACAACTGCACCATGTGGTCTGACTTCCTTGATTGTGAAAGGACCTGACCAACGAGAACGCAATTTTCCAGGAAACAATTGCAAACGAGAGTTATACAGAAGTACCTGGTCATTGGTTTCAAAGTGTATGGAGAGGATCTTCTTGTCGTGATACGCCTTAGTCCTCTCCTTGTACAACTTCGAGTTCTCATAGGCGTGGTGCCTAATCTCATCCAGCTCATTCAGCTGAATTAATCGCTCTCAGCAGCAGACTTGATGTCAAAGTTCATCATCTTTGTAGCCCATGCTGCCTTATGCTCGATTTCCACTGGAAGATGACATGCTTTCCCATAAAGCAAGTGAAACGGTGTAGTCCCAAGTGGTGTCTTGAAGGCAGTCTTATAAGCCCAACGTGCATCATCCAGCTTTGCAGACCAATCCTTCCGAGTTGTACCCACTGTCTTCTCCAGAATCTCCTTGATCTGCCTGTTGGAGACCTCAACCTGCCCACTAGTCTGAGGATGATAAGGAGTAGTTACACGATGATTCACACCATGCTTCTTCAACAGCTTTTCGAAGACCTTGTTAATAAAGTGAGTGCCACCATCACTTATAACAATTCGATGTACTCCAAATCTAGGGAAAATAATGCTCTTGAACAGCTTAAGGACCACTGAATAATCATTGGTTGGACTAGCAATTGCTTCCACCCACTTAGACACATAGTCTACAGCAACCAAAATGTACTTATTCCCATATGATGAAGGAAAGGGACCCATGAAATCTATGCCTCAACAATCAAAAACTTCAACCTCAATGATGAAATTCTATGGCATCTCATGTCTCTTACTGATCTTCCCTCTCCTTTGACAAACATCACACTGCGAGATGAAAGTATGAGCATCCTTAAACATAGTAGGCCACTAAAAGCCTGCTTGAAGAACCTTGGACATTGTCTTGAAAGTAGCAAAGTGTCCAGCATATTCAGACCCATGACAATGAAATAGCACCGCAGGTACCTCAGACTCTGCAATACATCTCCTGTACATCCCATCAGAGCAGTGTTTGTACATGTAAGGTTCATCCCAAAAGAATCTCCTTATTTCACGCAAACATTTCTTCTTATCGTATCCCTTGAGGTGCTTTGGCTCGTCCTCTGCATCAAGATAGTTGGCGATATCAGCGTACCATGGTCGATCAGGAACAGTCACAACAGCTAGATACCCTTCAGAAACACCAACGTGATCCATAGACAAAACTGGTCCTAATGTCGAAGGGTATCGACCGACACTAGGTGAGTATCGATCGATACCAAAGCCTTTAACTCATGAAATTTGCAGTTTTTCGGCATAACCACTTTGAAGCCCAGTTTTGATGAAGTAGATGTTCTCTTCTGGTAGGAAATCATTAATAGGAACGTCTTCATCGATCCTTATCCGCGAAAGATGGTCAGCAACCCCATTCTCTATGCCCTTCTTGTCCTTAACTTCAATGTCAAATCCTTGGAGCAAAAGGACCTAACGGCAAAGGTGAGGTTTAAGATCCTTATTCTGCAGCAAATATTTGAGAGCAGCATGGTCTGTGTGAACACTCACCTTGCTCCCAATCAGGTAGGACCGAAATTTCTCAAAGGAGAAAACAACTGCAAGTAGTTCTTTCTCTGTGGTGCTGTAGTTTCGTGATATTGCTCAAATTAATACCCTAAAGTACTAAGCAGTAGTTGCAGTATAGTTAGGGGTCGAATCCACAAAGACTCAAGAAATCACACAATAGATTATAAAGATTCGAATTAAGCTAAGTCGATCAATTGGAACAGAAAGCAATAACGTAAATTAAACGAGTTGTAAGTCAATGGAGGAAAGCTAGGTTCATGGTATTTCTCAGGAATTCAATGAATGTAGATAAACTAACTAACATGATTCAGATTTAGCGCGGTTCTTGAACCCAAATCACTAAGGTATAGCTAACCAACTCTCGTTGCGAAAACTATCTAAGTCTAAATCCTAGAATTCCAAATCTCTTTGCGAATCCTAAAGTCTAAACCAGCTTTCAATTCAAGTTTGATATGTTCACAAAACAACTAAACCAAATCTCTTTGCAAATAGTTATTTTGCTCACCCTAGGTTCTATCAGGTAATTAATCGCACTCTCGTGCCTAACCAATTATCCTAAGATCTAAGTTCTAGATTCGTCAACCTAGAATTAGCTATGGGAACAACCTAAGGCGAAGAATTAATTCAGATGGTGAATCCTAATCAATTTAGTTAACCTAACATTCAGAGAAAACCTTTATGAGAACCCTGAACCTAAAGTGGATCTACTCAGACATGAATATTGAAAACAACAACATAACTGAATAGATCATCAAATAAAATAATAAGAAAGGAGTAACAAGAGGGTTCAAAATCTTCTCTCAGATGAACAGAGTTCAAACTTGTCTCCCTCAGAGAGCTCTCTCACAAAATCCAGAATAGAATAAAGCTTAACCAACAAAAGTGGCTGAAAAACCTAATTATAATGCTAAAACACGTTCTGGGCTTTCTTGTAATAATTACAGACTTCTGGACCAAGGTGCAAACTCTCCAGACTTGTAAAAAGTCGTGTTTCCTGTTTTCCTGCAGTGAGTATCGACCGATACTAGGGTAGTATCGACCGACACTAGTCACTGCTTCTTCTGCTCGCCAGACTAGACTGTCTTCACGAAAACTGGCATAACTTTTGATCGCACCGTTGGAATGGCCTCAAACCACTTCCAAATGAAAGCTAATCCATTGATCTGTCTTGTGTCCAAATTGCAGCTCAATCCATCGGTGGGAGTTCTTCAACGAATGCCAAACTTCTGACGTCTCTACATGACTCTGCATCTCCATATGCTCCAAAATGCTCCAGAATGCTTCAATATCTCCAATTAAGTTCCAAACGTACCTAAACCTGTAAAAGACTCCATAAATATGACCTATATCATGGTCTAAAAGGGGTAAAAACCATGATATATCAACTCCCCCAGACTTAGCCTTTGCTTGCCCTCAAGCAAATAGAAAACTAAACCAGAGAAAGAGGTTTGAAAACACGGAGACTCACCTGTTCATGAAGCATTGCAATGACCCTTTTCCCAAGCACCCAAATGTCGCCTAATCAGTTTCAAGACTAACCACCATGTACTTCTCCGTAGGCATTCGCAGCTTCCCCAGACTTCACACATTATTTCGCAGCATTGTTCAATTAAACCCATCATCGCCAGTTTCATCGCTGTGATTAATACCAAGAGCCTTCTAGATTTTTTCCCATACAATATCATGACAAGAAACCACCCAATTTCACACTTTTTGTATTACTTTCTCTCCCCCATACTTATTTCTTATTTAGTTCTCTCTTTTTGTTTTCTTTCTTTTCGCATATACACATCAAGGTAGGAGACGCGAGTATTGATGGTCACTACAGGAATATTGAGTATTCATAGCATATCAGTATAGCGTTTTTAAAGTATATGCTATGGTTTACATGACCAGTTTTTTTCTATAGCGTTTGCATTTCTGGAAACGCTATCTATAATCTAGGCGGAAAACATTTTAAGATTCGCGGCAACTTTTGTTGTCTAAGTGTTTTTTCGCGGTTGCTGATTAAGCAGAACCAATCTTAAAACGCTATTAACATTGTTGAGCGGGACTTAAATTTTTTTCGAGCCCAATTTTTCTAAGGGAAAACCTTAGAACTCAGAAATTCACAGAGAAACCGTTGCATGTTCTCTCTCACACTGTCGAATACTCATTCAACCTCTGAAATAATCTCTTCCCCTATCGAATTCACCTTTAATCAGACACTCTCTTGGTAGCTGCTCACGAATTGGGCGCCGCAATTCTCTTTTCCCTTTCTGAGGTGACGAAATCTGCGAATTTGAGTGCCAAACTCTTTCCGAGTTATTCTCGCCTGCACCTGAAACAAAGTTGACATCGGTATGTTAGCTGTGTGGTAATCGATTTAGGGTTCTTAAATTTTGTATATTTTTAATCGATTTATGGTTTTTCAATTTCGTATTACATTTCGAATCGATTTAGGGTTCTTTTCTGTAAATATATGCTTAAAGGCCTAAACTGCATTTGGGTTTTCGATCTAGGGTTAATACTCAGTAAGTTTATCACAAATTTAGGGTTACTTGTTTTGTCCTAACTAATAATCGATGATTCATAATTTGCAGAGAGCTTCTCATATTCAGAGGAGTACACATATTTTGGTGGTGAGCTTCTCATTCCTCCCTTATTGCACTCTTCTGTAGTTTTTCTTTGGTTCTTTGGGGGTTGTAATTAACTTATATATGTGTCTGATCTACGAAACTTATTGGTCTATTGTACGAACACTTGGTTCTGGAGCTTTGGTTTTACAACAATGGAGAAGTCTTGGGTTTGGTTTCCAAGGTATGTGTCTGTTTTGTATTTCTCATTTGTTTGTCAAGTAAAAATGTGTTTTGAACTGAGGTATGAAATGCTTTTTACTTACAGGACTAGCATTGAGTATCAGGAAGGGGCTGCTACTTTTGTCAAGGCATCAGTATTGAGATTGGGTCATCCTAGTGATATGATGTGTCCCTGCATTGATTGCCGCAACATGTGCCATCAACCGATAGATACAGTGTTGGATCACTTAGTTATTAAGGGTATGGATCAGAAATACAAGAGGAAGGAGAGTTAGTTTGAGCATGGGGAGGTAAAGAATGATAAGACATCTGACGAGCCAAGTTCTGAGTATGAGACTTATGACTTGTTCAGAACAGCGTTCTTTGATGGTGAGCCTTCACAGTCCCATAGCCACAATGAAGTTCAGACAGAAGATGTTGACAGTAAGGAGGAATCTGAGTTTAGGAAGAAGCTACAAGATGCAGAAACTCCACTATACTCCAGCTGTCCCAACTACACGAAGGTTTCAGCAATTATGGCGCTCTACCGCATTAAAGTGAAGAGTGGAATGTCCGAGAATTACTTTGACCAGCTCCTACAGATAGTTCATGACATGCTTCCGAGAGAGAATGTCCTTCCAACAACAACAGATGAGATGAAGAAATTCTTAAAAGTGTTTGGTTTCGGATATGATCAGATTCATGCCTGCCCGAATGACTGTATACTCTACCGTAAGGAATACGAGGACATGGGAAGTTGTCCAAGGTGTGGCGTTTCAAGATGGGATAGGGATAAACATACTGGTGAGGAGAGGAAAGGGATTGCAGCTAAGGTTTTGAGGTACTTTCCAATCAAAGACAGATTCAGAAGGATGTTTAGATCGAAAAGGATGGCAGAAGATTTGTGTTGGCATTTCAACAATTCTAGTTCAGATGGCACAATGCGGCACCCAGTGGACTCTATAACTTGGTCCACTGTGAATGATAAGTGGCCAAAGTTTTCTGATGAAGCAAGAAACCTTCGCCTTGGACTTTGTACGGATGGGATGAATCCTTTCTCGATCCAGAACACAAAATACAGCACATGGCCGGTGTTTTTGGTCAACTACAACATGCATCCAACACTTTGTATGAGTTCAGAGAACATTATCCTGACATTGCTGATACCTGGACCAACTGCACCAAGCAACAACATAGACGTCTATCTAGCGCCTTTGATAGATGATCTAAAGGATCTGTGGACTGAAGGTATTGTTGTTTATGACTCGTTTTTGAAGGAAAATTTCTTACTAAAGGCAATGTTGTTGTGGACTGTTAGTGATTATCCAGGGTTAGGCACATTGGCTGGGTGTAAAGTCAAAGGGAAACAAGCCTGTGTCGTATGTGGGAAGGATACACCCTTTAGGTGGTTGAAGTTCAGTCGAAAACATGTGTATTTGGGTAACAGAAAGCGGCTAAGACCTGGGCATCCTTACAGACAAAGAAGAAAATGGTTTGACAACACAGTTGAGGAAGGTACTGTTAGTAGAATTGCAAGTGGAACAGAGATTTTTGAGACACTAAAGGAGTTCATAAATGATTTTGGGAAACCGTTAGAGAGGAACGGAAAAAGAAGAAGAAAAGTTCTCTGTGAAAATGAGGTTAATTCAGAGGATGAATTCGAAGAAGACACTGATCATTGGAGGTGGAAGAAAAGGTCAATCCTCTTCGATTTACCTTACTGGAAGGTAAATATTCAGTTTCACTTTGCAATCTATTATACTTTTAATTGATCAGTTCATGTCTAACTACCAATTATTTTTCTTCTATGGTAGGAAATGCCTGTAAGGCACAACATAGATGTGATGCACGTGGAGAAAAATGTCTCTGATGCTCTCTTGTCTATTATGATGCAAAGTGCTAAGTCAAAAGATGGTGTGAAATCAAGAAAGGATCTAGAAGATATGGGGATTCGAAAGAACTTACATATTGAGGTCAAAGGGAAGAGAACGTACTTACCTCATGCTGCATATTGGCTGAAGAAAGACGAGAAAAGGAGATTCTGCAAGAGATTAAGTCAATTCAGAGGACCTGATGGATATTCTGCAAACATTGCAAGTTGTGTTACAGTGGAACCACCGGCAATTGGCGGATTGAAGTCTCACGATCATCACGTGCTTATGCAAAACCTTCTACCTATAGCGTTGAGAGGCTTGCTCCCAGATGGTCCTAGAATTGCAGTTACAAGGATCTGCAGTTTCTTTAACAGGCTTTGTCAAAGAGTTCTTGATCCTGAGAAGCTAATATCTTTGGAAGCTGAGCTTGTAGAGACGATGTGCCAACTGGAAAGATATTTTCCTCCATCTCTGTTCGACATAATGTTTCACCTTCCCATACATCTGGCAAGGGAGGCACGTTTAGGTGGTCCAGTACATTTTCGATGGATGTATCCATTCGAAAGGTAGTTAAACTTTCTTTTGATTATGTATTTGTGATATGTTACTGATAAGAAATGACTAACTTATTTCATGCTTGACATGTAGGTACATGAAGACTCTCAAATCATATGTAAGGAATTACGCAAGGCCAGAAGCTTGTATGGCTGAAGGATATCTGGCTGGAGAATGTATAGCATTCTGCTTAGAGTTTCTACATAATTCTGTACCAGTTCAAGAAACAATAAACCGTAATGAAGATGTTGAGTACAGTGATATCATACTTGAAGGCCGCCCATTGCAGAAGGCTGCTGAAGTTATTCTCAGTGATAAAGATCGAGACATAGCCCATCGATATGTTGTGATGAACATGGTAGTGATGAATCCTTATGTTGAGTAAGTTCACACCTTTGTCTCTCTATCTAACTTGTAGTTATTCATTCAATATGTGTTTATTTATATAAATCTAACTTATTGTTATTGTTTTTAAGGATGCATTTAGAAGAATTGCAAGCTACGGATGGAAGATGTGAACGAAATGAAACTATTCTATGGAAAGTTCATGCAGAGAATTTCTCAGAATGGGTTAAAGAGAAGGTAATGCGATTTTACTTTCAATGGCAGCTTATTGTTTATTTGTTGCTACACTAAGATTAATTTCCTATAACTTTTTTTTTGTCTTCAGATCCCTCCTGACTCCGAAGATCATTCTATCAAACTAAGGTGGTTGGCTTTTGGACCAAGACATACTGCTCAGACATTCAAAGGATATATCATTAATGGGCATCGGTTTCAGACTGAAGATATTATGCGGAAGACTCAGAATAGTGGAGTTACATATGAAGCCTTTTCCATGTGTAGATCCAGTGCCAGAGATACTGCACATAAGGCGGACGTAGTTGCTTACTATGGAGTTATTCAAGAAATCATACTCCTAGACTATCACAAGTTTCAGATTCCACTTTTCAAGTGTAAATGGGCCAACAAAGGACACGGAGTAAAAGAAGAAGAAGGCTTCACATTAGTCAACCTCCAAGTAAACCAATCTCCGTATATACAAGATCCTTATATTATGGCATCACAAGCCAAACAAATCTTCTACGCAAAAGAAGATGATACCTCACCTTGGTATGTGGTTATGAGGGCGCCACCAAGAGGGTATCACGAATTAGAGACAGAGGAGGAGTTTGTAGCCGCAACTTTAACCATTCCTGAAATAGAAGATTTTGGGAACCAGTCATCTGATGACGAAAGTTTTTGTGTTAGAGATGACTGTGAAGCAGTCTTAGTAGTGGAGTAGTATATATAATTAGTATTATATTTATAGGCATTTTGGTTGTGTTTCAGGTCTGCTGAAATGACAAAGAAAGGAAATACAGTCACTACCAGACGCAGTCGACGTCAACTAGGCATTCCCGCAACCCCTGGAGAGTTGGGAGAGTGTAAAAAGTTGATCTCTAAGAAACTGAACAGTAAGGAGGTGGGAGAAGAAGTTGAACTAGAAGATGATATGGGAGAAAAAGTTCAACTCGAAGAAACTCAACAAGAAATTGAAGAAGAAACTCAACAAGAAATAGAAGAAGAAACTTTACATCAAGATACAGAGGCCAATGATGCTGTTATGGAAGAACCACTTGATGAAGAAGAACCTGATAAAGAAACGTTTACCAAGAAAAGGAAAGCAAGAGGTCCAACTAAGATGCGTGGAGTGGCTAAACACCATGAGGAGAAGGTTGATGTTGAGTTCACTGCTCTCGGTGAACATGTGGGCAAAGGTTCTATAACTCTGTCTTCCTTTCTTGGCCCTCTGGTGAGGGAGCACGTGCCTGTATTACTTGATGATTGGAGGCACCTGGATGAAAAAACAAGATACGTATTGTGGGAGGAAATTCAGGTATTCTCTGTGTTTTCTTTATAATTACTTCTTCTAACAGCAAAACTAATGTTTTAGCTTTCAAATTATTTCAGGGAAGGTTCAAATTAACAGAAGATTGGCAAAAAGCATGTGTTTTTAAGCAGATGGGTTGTTTGTGGCGAGCTTCTAAGTCTAGGCTTGTTTCCCAAGTACGAAGTTCGAGTAAGTCACTAATACCTAAGATAAAACCAAGGAACATCCAGTCAATGACAGAATGGAATAAATGGGTTAAGACTAGGACTACCACAGAGTTCAAGGTTGTGTACGTTAATCACTTAAATCTATTGTCATGCTTGTTATATATATATATTGATTATCTGAGTGAATAAGCAGGTTCTAAGTGACAAATATAGAGAGCTAAGGAAGGCGCAAATACCTCACACCACCAGCCGGAAAGGAATGATTCGACTAGCTCATGAGATGGTATGGTTAATGTGGTATGATCAATCACTGTTGCTTGATTGATCACCCTTTGTTCAATTGTAGTTACTGTTGCTTGATCACCCTTGACAAAGAGTTGTCTGTATTATTTTAGTTACTGTTGCTTGATCACCCTTCGTTCAATTGTAGAAAAGAAAGAGCACAGATCCTAGCAAGGTGACTAGGAGTAAAGTTTGGGTGGCAGGACACACTCATTCAGATGGAAGACCTGTCAGACCAGCATTTGCGGAGACAATTGTAAGTGAAATGGGTTAAGTATTTAATTGATAATGATGTATTGTTGTATAGCTTACTGTCTTATTGGTCTAATAATGTATCAGGAAAAGATAAAATCAATTGATACTGACATGGGATCGACATGTAGTAATAGCTTCAAAGATGATGCTGTGAGTCAAGTGTTAGGAAAAGACAAGAATGGACGAGTTAGAGGGATGGGCAGAGGGGTTAATGCTACAAAGCTAGCCTTCGTTCAGGCTAGAGACATGCATGTACAGAAGCTTGAAGCAACACATGCGCAATTGCTCACCAAGATTGAAGAGCTGCAAAATGAAGTTCGGAACATTGCTAAAGAGAAAAAGGTTAGCTAATTATCACTCATGTGTCGATGATGCTTGTTTTAATCATTTTATCAATTATGTTTTCTGTTATTGTCAAAACAGTCTGATGATTGTGTAGCCGAGACTAGTAGTGCTAGCAAAATAGTTGTTAGGTGTCAACTACTGGATTGGTGTGCAACAGAGGATGTTGTTGTTGGGGAAGGAGAGTATTGCTCGTCTGAACCAAGGTACAGAATTGGTCGCATTCCGCTTGGACCTGGTGCAGCAGCTGTAATTGTAAAATCTGCAACAAAAGCAGATGCATATGTCTGGAGGCCAACTACCACTGTATTCTCACTTGGCGAAGCTGTGGGTAACAAAATTGCCTGGCCAGCTGGTAAGATCATTCTCGACAACGACGAAGACAACCCAACAGAAAATCATACTGCTGCTTCATCGGTAAATTTCATGTTGCTCTAATCTTTGATGAATTGGTAATATATTTCTGCTACTTCTATTCTGGTATAATCTTTGTGCATGGCTTAGGCATCACTTGAAAAACTACTTATCTATGATTGGAATTTGGAGAATGTTTTAATTGCTGAGGGTTGTTTGTGTTCAACTGATCCAAAGCAACTGGTAAACAATATTCCTCTTGGACCCAATGCTGCAATTGTTAAGGTTGAAAAGGTGATGAAGGAAGAGGCTTATTTGTGGAGACCTAGTCCTGAAATGTCTGTAATTGGTGATGCACTTCATCTCAGTATTGCTTGGCCAATTCAGAAGATAGAGGTGCTTAATCAAACTCCAAAAAGAGCTTTACAAATAGCATCGTCACCCAGGGTAAACTTTTTGTTACTTTTTATATATATTATGATGTGTTGGAGTTGATTTTAAGTTTAGATTTATGATTTGGTGAACATTTTGGTTGCTAGAGTGTAAGTAACATGGATACCTCCAACTCAAGTCCAGAGAAGAAGTGCATCCTTATAGATTGCAATAACTCGGGACAGATCGTCGCGGAAGGCCGAGTTACTTCTACAGATCCAGAGGATAAAGTCCACTTCGTCCCATTAGGTGAAAATGCGAGCAAGGTTTGGGTTCAAGTGTCAAAGATTGGAGATGCAAGAGTATGGAGACCAAATTCAGAAGTATAATTCATATCTGATGCTTTAGGTACCACTGTGGCTTGGCCTAATGATAAACTTAAATTCATTTGAAGTTTCTCTGTTTCTTTGTGGTGTTAAGAACTTGGGAATTTGTCTTAGTGGTGTTTGTTGAACTACATTTGGTAAAACTTGAAGTGAATTGTAGTTTCTTTCAGATTTCATAAATTTAATTGCACTTTTAAAATTATTTAGATCTACTACAAAACCAAAACTGTAAAATGTACGACCAATTTCAATTCCATAAAATAAAATGCTATAATTAACTATATATAACACTTAAAATATGTTGTTAAAATAAATAAAAATGACACAAAATAATTGCTATTGTTAAGTAAACTATTGCATGTGAAATAAGCGCTATTTTATTTAACACAAGCATAGCACAATCAAAAACGCTATCGTAAGTGGCGGACCTATTATCGCGGGCGATGATACAACGCACCTAATAACGCTATCGTATTGAATGATAGCGTTTTCCTGAAGTTATTAATACTCGGTTTTCCTGTAGTGGGTGTTTGCCACCGAATCCCCGGTTCTTCGCTCTCAATGTATCAAAGGGTGTAGGCGAATAATTGCATCATAGGAAAATCTTAGCCTCGCTTCCAATCCTCTGTGTGATCATCCCTCACCAAGTAGAATAATGAGATCGCTGGAAACATTCATAACCCTCTACTTAGGAGGAAATCATCTCATCTTTTCATGCACTTATTTATTAACTTATAATAGGGGAGAGATATACTATCACTTTTAACACATGGGTTCCTTTGTCAGATATGAATGAGGAATCAAGCTCTATGGACACTAACCACATCGATGAAGTACAAAAATTTGGCTCATGCTTTAAGGAACTCTGCTGGAAACATGTGTGTTTTCTAGTTAACTGGTCTGCCTTTGGATTTTTCATTAGTCGATCTGTAACTGATTCTGTAACAGTGGACACTCAGAAGCAAAGTCAGAACAAAAAAGTCAAGAACAAGATCATAATCTCCAACAAATTTTGACTCAATAAAACAAATTTGACACAAAAACGACTGACTCTAAGAAAAACAAACACGTTGTCAGCAACTACCTCCCCCAGACTTAAACAACACTGTCCCCAGTGTTATCTAGCCTAGAGTAAGCAAAAGAAATCAAAAGAACAGAGTAGATTGGTGAAAATCGAAGAAGTTACCCGAGACGGTGATGAGTATCGACCGATACAGCACTGGGATCGATCGATACTCGTGGCAAGTTTCTTCTCCTTCGTCACGTGGTGGTGTCGACCGACACTGGGAGGGTGTCGATCGATACTGCTCTTCTGAATCTGCTTCACGTGAAACACAAGAAACAAAACTAAAAATAAAAACCAAAAATAAAATAAAAACAGACTCACCAGTGGGTTGCCTCCCACCAAGCGCTTGTTTAACGTCACGAGCTTGACTTTGCTCAGGTGATTAGTCAGAGCGAGGTCGAGAACTCACGCCCATGCAAGTTCCACAGCTAGACACTTGCATAGTTGATCGAATTCCCTCTGGTATTCAATCAGCAAACCTTTCTAGCGGATATGAGAAAGAGCTTCGTCGAAGGTTTCTCCATCAATTGGCCCGTATATGGTCCACATCTCTGTTTGGAACGTCTCCCACGGAATCTGATGTACAGTGAGACCACGAACCTTTTTCAGTGACTGCCACCACTCGTTTGCCTCTTCCGTCAGATGGTAAGAAGCAAAGTTGACCCGATGTTCTCTTGGTACTTCATGATAATCAAAATACTGTTTCGCCTTACTTATCCACTTTGTCGGGTCACCACCACTGAATCGCGGCATTTCAAGTTCGACATATCGTAGATTGGCTAGTGTTTGTGCTGGTGCAAACGGATTGGTTTGATCTTCTCTTTGAATCGATGGTTCTGGTCCATGATTCCTTCTTCGTACGCTAGAGTTACTCTCACGTTCTTGTGTCATCCTCTCCATCATTCGTTGAACGGAATCCTCTATTGTTCGACTGAAAGAGTTTTCCATACCCCTAAACTTGTCGTTGATATCTGTACTCAGCCTCTGCAACTCGTCTTGGACCATTCCGAGTCCTGCCTCGAGATCATCAAGCCTCTCTTTTTTGGTGGTCATGGTCTCGTTTCTCGGATTTTGAGCCACAACCGTTTTTTGTGAATTTTTAGTTTTTCTAGGTGCTATGGTGTCGAGTTGGGGGTGAAATGAAAAGAAAGAAGAAAAAAAAAAGTGTGTTTTTGGTCAACGTTGATTCAAGGTGAATGCCGTCAACAAGAACACGAGAACCGCTCTGATACCAAATGTTAGCTTTGGTCCCTCTTCAAAGCTAGAGATTGTAATAAACAAGAACACAAGTATTGGTTTGGTAGTTTTTTTCTACCTATTCTTCATTCTTCTCATTGCTTAAATAGAAAAAGATTACAAAGGAGCAAATAAAAGAAATTACATGTTGAGGATAACAAAAATTATAAGTGGAGAAACCATTCCTCAAAACAAGGATGACTTTTGTACAAAGTTGAGAACGCACTAATTCTCTTATTCTAGAAACGTAAAACAGAGTGAAACTTATCTTGTTTTGTTAATTGGAATATCTTGGATTATGCTTACGTGGCCTCTTTGATCTTTTTGGAGCCAACTCGACTTCACTTCTGTCTTTGAACCCATCAAACAACTTCGAGAAATCAGAAACAATGGAGTACTCGGATGAAGAAGATCATTGGAGTGAAGGAAAAGAAAGCCAAGTCTTCACCGATGACGAAACTGACCATGAGACACCACCTTGGCCCGGAGATGACTACTCGAGCTCTGAATATAGAGAAGATCAATGGTGATGAACCGGAACCAGAGCCACCAGATTATAGCCGAGACGACACAAGCCAACAGAATTGGTCCGAAGAAGAAGAAACTGACCAAGGAGACGATGACCGTGAGGGAGATTCATGGCATGAAGAGACTGATTCTCAAATCAGTCTAGAAGGAGGAGACCACGAAAGTGAACTAGAACATGGAGAGTTCACTCATGAAGAAAAACTAGACCAGTTCGTGGATCCATATACACCCGAGGCAAAAACTAATTCTTATCGTGAAGACAAACCGTGGTGTGAAGAAACTAATTCTCAACTAAGTTTAGAAGAAACGGATGAGCATGAAGAAGAGTCTTGGACCATCGAGGCTGAACTAGAAGATAGTTTGGTTGATGATTCAGAGTTTAAAGTGGAGAATCAAAGATCAAGCCAAGCGCACATCAACCACACCACTCAAGACGAACCATATGATGAACCAACGGATGATGAAGCAGATTATGAACCGCATCACGTCTGTTTTTCAAGTCATAATCAAGGACCAGAAGCTTACCTCAGATGGGAGAGAGACATGGAAGAGTGGCTTCAGGCCAACAACATTCCCGAGGAGGAGAAGACATCTTATGCTGAAGATACTTTAACGGAGGATGCCTATAGGCAATGGGAACAAGATGCTTACCGTCGGATTGATTTTGAAGAACCAGAATCCTCTTGGGAAGATATGAAGCAATTCTTACATGATGAGTTTGTAGAAGACGTCTCAGGCAACCAACAATGGATGGAGGAATGGAATATAAAAATCTATACCAATCCCGAACCAAGGAGAAGGATTCTAGCAACAAAGTCGAGACCAAAAACGGTGCTAAAGAAAGAATGTTGTCCCAAACCAAAGGAAGTATCTCCAAACACTTTAAAGAAGAAAACAGAGGCTAAGCAATCGGTTGGAGCCAAGGACGTTCAACAAAAGCCAAATCCCCAAGTCGTAGCTAAAGAGCCAAGCTCAAAGGCATTACTTGAGCCGCAAGGTACAACAAAGCAATGTAAGTTTTCTAAGCTCTCAAAGGTAGATACCACGATCTGTTATAAATGTCATCAAAGAGGACATTTTGGTAAGACTTGCCCAACTAGAAAATCAGAAACAACTTCATCTATTGAACCGGAAAAAGAACTAGTAAAGTCGAAAAAGATGAGTTGAATTTTGAAAATTCCAGTTCGTGTATATTACGCTTGTTTTTGCCAAAGGTTGATAATGCAGGTCTACGACATGAAGTGGAACACCCAATAGAAGTAGTAGCCCCTGAGGCAGCCACTGAAAATGATGAAGTTGGCACCGGCAACATATTGTTACAAGAACTCCAACCACAACGGATCAATGGAGACAACACGTGTGAACAACGGAGTTCCACAAAGACGAACGACTTGCTGCCCAAGGAAGTCAGAAGCCAACATTGGAAAGGCGTCATTGCTTCTTTACTAATCAAAGAAGAACCACTGCTCAACATCGACCGTATCCGAGCCCCACACCAATCGTGACCCAAGGTAAACTTCTAGGCCCGCAAGTAATACATGATACTAACTTGCCTTATCTATGTACATGTAATCAAGTTTTGAGGTCAAAACTCAAACAAGGGGGATGGTATGATCAGGACATCAGAAATGATACCGACCATGGCGAGGAGAAGATGCGCACAGATGAAGATATCATAGTCGATATCAAAGAAGAGACGATTGTCGATTCTTCAATCGTCTATGTGAAAGCGCATGGAACTACTACCACCTCAGAGAGGAATTGGACCGTGCGTACGACAAGATCACTAGCTGATCTTGTTTATTGGCGACAATAATTCTTCCTTGTTGTTGGGACAGTTGCTCCTACGCTCCTATCGCCCATCAATCATCAAATGGAAGAAGGTGCATGTCTTGAAGGATTCTTGTCAAACCAAGAGGAGTTAAGCCACAAGCTTAACTATTCTATAAACTTAACCCATCAAAGGCACACGGTGAAGTGGAATCATTCCAATCGGAGTTCACATGAAGAAGTTATTCAATGTTCAATTCAGGTGATTCCTAGCTTACGCGATTCAGACATATGGGCATTCAAAGAATTCTTCCAGTCAAACCAGAAGGAATCAAGTTACAAACCAAATTGTTTTGGAATCTTGATTCATCATAGCATCCGTGAAAATTGGATTCACCCAAATACCAGTCCAGACATGGAAGTTATCTATTTTACAAATCGATGGACCAGCTTGAACCCAATCCAGCGATAAGGCCCAAGATCGTACTACACAGCCCAACTCATGGCACTTCAGTTTTCGATCTTACTATGGATCAAATGCCCCGTGAGTCTAGTTTCCAAAACACCATGGATCATCCCAGGCAGCCTTACCAATCGGCCCATAAAAGCCCAACAGTCAGGACGTGTCCAAACAAACGTTCCATAAAATCGGGAAGTTGTCCCTATGGTGTTCAAAGGATCTTCCACCATTTAGGCTGCTGTGAATTGAAGGTTTTGAGAGTACAACTGAGGCTCCCAAGGGTCCACCACTACCTCCCCAAGCTGTCAAGATACAAAGCTTAAGACATTCTCCACCACCTCCTTAAAATCCGCCCACTAGCTCCCCTTGGAGACCAAAAACGAATTTGAATCAATTAGTTGTTTAAGTTTAGGGTTTTCATTTAGTTCCTCTCATGGCTTGCCTATATAAGCACCATGCTCTCCCTCATTGTAAATCACCTTTCAATCTCAAAGTTTAATAGAAGTTTTCTTGTTTTCTTGCAAAGAGTGTTTCTTTGCAAAGAGTTGTTTCTCTTGGATCTTGTGTGCGATACACATTGTTCATTAGAACACTCGGATTTAATTACTTGTGTGATTCAAGTAGTTGGTTCGACCATCGATTGAGAGAGTCAATCACAATATCATATTTCCATCACTATCAAAGCCCACTTCCGCAACAAAGCTTATTAGCGTTTTGATTTCCTCGTGTTTATAGGATTGTGCGACTCAATCTTACATCAATTAAGAATAATTGTTGGGCTTATATCTGAAGCTGAGGCTGACGCCGGTCATGATAAAGTTATTAACGCGGCAGTTTTGCTAAGAAACAGAACACTGCCTGAGACATCTTATCTTTGCTGGTATGAAGTTCCATTTGAAGCACAAATGGAGATCTAGGCTTAAAATGGTTGGTGTTGCTGGAACGTTTCTGGTTGATTCCTACATTTAGCCTATTTGATGGTTTACATGCCACTGTTATTGCTGCAACGATTATGCAATTAATTCTGAAGTCACTTGGTCAAGTTAAGCTTTCTCTTGTTATTGGATTTCAAAGAATGAACATGCTATCTCCATTGATTAAACTTGCAGATCACGATCTGATGATATTGTCTTTTGATGGAGACATTGTGAAGTTAAGAAATGATGGTTCCCATAACACATCACTTGGTTCTCTTTATGGATCTTTGTAATGGCCTCCCCAAGATAATCACTCAGATTTCAGTAACATACTTCAGTATCATGGAGTTCTTTGGTTCACAGATGTCCTTAAGTATGGCTCAAAGTTGCTGAAATTACAAAAGATTATGGCATGCATTTATCAAAGGCTTGCTGGTTCTTGGATTAGTTTGTTGTTCCAATTGCCTTATCTTACAAGAGGAAGTTCATATGCTAGTATGGACAACAACTTGAAGAGGAGAGAAGAATTCATTGTCCCAAATCTGCCACAGTCCTTACTTGTAAGCAATGCTAAGGAATATAAATCCATATTTGACAAGAAGAGGGTTAACTGCTACAACAAAGCTTTCATCAAGGTCTTTGTTCATTGGAAAGTGCACCCTCCAGACCAAGCTACATGGGAATTCTATCAAGATCATCGAGGAGCATCTAACTTCTCATCTTTGAGGACAAGGATATTCTCAACAGGGGAGTATTGTGACAGGAAATTCCTTTTATCATATGGTTTAATCCATTCAATAAACCGGTTTACTCAAATACCCGGTTCAATTATCTTTCTCTCTCGTTATATGTAAAGCGTTTGCCATTTTGCAGAAATCAATCAATCGAACAAATATTATCTTCTTCAATCTCTCTTTCTCTGTATCATCATCATCTATCACATTTAAATCCAACCTCTTCGAGATGACTCTTCTTCCTTCGTAGTCATCTTCTAGACTGGGTTTACCCTTTCTTCGAGCTCGAAAGGAGTTTCTAAATCGGGATTCTATCATCTCTAATTTTCCCGTTACAATATATGGGTCCTAACTCCCAACTAAATGTTGGTAATTAATGTAGACTACTAAATTATAATCTTTAACTTGTTTGATTTTACTGATATATGTCGTCATTAATTCTTGAAAAAGCTATTTTTTTTTGTCACACAGTGTAACTTTTGACTCACACTAATGTAACTAGCGATTTTGTACGTAACTTTTGACGTCCATATAAGATTTTGGTATCTACAAATTTATAATATTGACTATAAATTGCATTTTCATAATTCTGACATTCAAATATGATGATTACACAATTTTAATGGCATATCGTGATTTTTGAATCTTTCAAAATTTTGATTCTCAGTCCCCAATTTCACAAATTTCATTATCCATTTACGATCTTGCATATTTTAGTGAAAAACAGAGGTTTCAAAAAAATTTGTTTCTTGTTATAAACTAATAATATATTATATATGTATGTATATGTATATATGTGAGAATATGTATATAAGAATAAAGGTGAGCGATGTTAAGTGGAGGGGAGAGTGAGAAGATTTTTCTCCTTATTAACTCTGTGTTGTGTTTTTCCTCGTTACACTAATATCATATTTATACTGATAAGAAAACAATAAAATATTACTACTATGTCAACAAAGGCGGTGTGGAAAATTATCCACTTTTAACACTCCCCTTAATTATCCATCACTTAATTATCCATCACTGTTAATGTATTATGTATTGCCTCATTAAAAACATAATCATGGAAAAATCCAATGGAATAAAAATTATAATAAGGGAAAAAAAATGCAGTCTCCCCCTCGAAATGATGGATATGATTCCTTCCTTATAGATTATGTAGATGGCGCATTCCGATATTTTGAATATGTTTCTTGAATGTTGTAGTAGGAAGGGCCTTCGTATATAAATCTGCGGCGTTGTCACTTGAGCGAATATAACGAATATCCACTTCTTGATTTTTCTCGAGCTCTTGTGTGTAGAGAAAAATCTTGGAAGGATGTGTTTTGTTCTTTAAAGGTAATCCCAAATCAATCATTCCTTAAAGGTAACGAAAAATATGTTTTATCCCATTCTAATGTCTGCGCGTAGGTGACGAACTATATCTTACAAGTAGATTTGTAGCAAATGCTATATCCAGTCGGGTACAATTTGCAAGATACATAAGTCTTCCTATAGCGCTCATATAAGGTACTTCAGGACCTAACTCTTCCTCGTTATCTTCACAAGGTCGGAATGGATCTTTTTCAGTATTGAGAGATCGATTAATCATTGGAGTACTCAAAAGATTCGCTTTACCCATATAAAAACGTTGTAATATCCTTTTGGTATAATTTGATTGATGCACAAATACTCCATCTCGGAAGTGCTCTATCTGGAGTCCAAGATAAAATTTTGTTTGTCCGAGATCTTTCATTTCGAACTCTTCTTTCATATGAGTTCTTACATCATCAATTTCCTTTTGAGTTCCAATGATGTTCAAGTCATCAACATATACAACAATGATCACAAATCCTGATGAGGATTTCTTAATAAAGACGCAAGGGCAAATTGCATTATTCACATACCATTTCTTTTGCAAATATTCGCTTAAGCGATTATACCACATGCACTCGGATTGTTTTAATCCGTAAAGTGATTTCTGTAATTTGATCGCACATATCTCTCTGGATTTTGAGTTTAATGCTGCAGGCATTTTTAATCCTTCTGGAATCCTCATATATATATCATTATCAAGTGATCCATATAGATATGCTGTCACTACATCCATAAGATACATTTCTAGATTTTTAGATGCCGCAAAGCTCATTAAAAATCTGAATGTAATTGCGTCCATAACCGGGGAATATGTTTCTTCATAATCAATTCCCGGTCTTTGAGAAAATCCTTGTGCCACAAGTCGAGCTTTATATCTTGTGATTTCATTTTTCTCATTTCTTTTTCGCACAAAAACCCACTTGTATCCAACCGTTTTTACATCTTTGGGTGTAGTGACAATAGGTCCAAAAACATTTCTTTTATTGAGGGAGAATAATTCATTTTTCATGGCCATTTGCCATTTCTACCAATCAAGCCTTTTCTGGATCATCACTTTCATAATCAATGTCTTTGGATACAGAGAATGAGAAAATTCCATCATTATCTTCTATTTCATTTCTACCCCATATTTTTCCGTCTTGGGCATAGTTGATGGAAATCTCATATCTTTTTGTATCATGTTCATCTTACGGATGAATCTCTTTATGTGGTTCTCCTTGACCATTTTCATATATGTCTTCTGGACATTTTTCTTTATATGGTTCTTTGGGAACCTTTTCATTTTGTTCTCTCAATTTATTTTTCTTTCGGGGATTTTTGTTTTTAGAACCAATTGGCCTCCCCCTTTTCAACTGAACTATGGGTTCATTTGCTCTATTCCCATCAATTTGTTCTTCAAGAACATTAATTCTTGATGGAGCATTTGCAGCAGGGATATATGATTTTGTCACCCTTTTTGTCTCAGTGAACGCATCTGGTAACTGATTTGCCATATTTTGTAAGTGTACAATTTTCTAAACTTCGAGTTCGCGTTGATTTGTAGGGGGATCTAGGTGCAACAAAGACGGTGTGCACCATGTAACATCTTTTGGAATTTCTTTAATTCCCCCCCCTAACGCTGGAAATTCATCTGCATTAAAATGGCAATCGGTAAAACGAGCCGTAAACATATCACCAGTTTGCTGTTCAAGGTACCAAATTATACTTGGTGATGTATAACCAACGTATATACCCAATCTCCTTTGTGGCCCCATTTTTGTTCTTTGCGGTGGGGCTATAGGAACATAAACCGTACAACCAAAAACACGGAGATGGGATACATTTGGCTCCTGGCCATATGTTAATTGTAAAGGAGAATGTTTATTATATGCGCTTGTTCTTATCTGGACCAATGACGCATCATGCAAGATAGCATGACCCCATATAGAAATTGGGAGCTTTGTTCTCAATATCAATGGTCTAGCAATGAGCTGCAGACGCTTAATCAAAGATTCAGCCAAGCCATTTTGTGTATGTACATGGGGGACCGGATGTTCAACATCAATTCCCATTGACATACAATAGTTATTAAAAGCTTGTGAAGTGAATTCACCAGCGTTATCAAGCCTAATTTTCTTTATGGCGTATTTAGGGAATTGTGCTTTCAACCTGATTATTTGGGAAATGAATTATGCGAAAGCCGTATTTCGTGTTGCCAATACACACACATGTGACCATCTACTGGATGCGTCAATCAATACCATAAAATATCGAAATGGGCCGCATGGTGGGTGGATAGGCCCACATATATCACCATGTATTCTTTCTAAGAATACTGGAGATTCATTCCCAATTTTGGCTGGTGATGGCCGAATTATGAGTTTTCCTTGAGAACATACATTACATGAAAACTCTCCCTATTGAAAAATCTTCTGGTTTTTCAACGGGTAGCCAATTGAATTTTGCACAATTTTTCTCATCATGACTGAACCAGGGTGGCCAAGTATTTCATGCCACACTTTAAATGTACTGGAAAAACTTCGGGTTTACTGTAACATATGATTCAACTATATGAATCTTTGTGGAATATAATCCGGAGGATAATGCTGGTAGTTCCTCTAATATAACTTTCCTTTCCGGAATAAGTGATGTGATGCAAAGATATTCAATGCCATTCTTATTCATGGTTTCTATATGATATCCATTTCTGCGGATATCTCTGAAACTTATCAAGTTTCTTTGGGATTTAGGGGAATATAATGCATCATTTATTTCAAATTTATTTCCCTTTGGCATTGAAAAACAATCTCTTCCAGAGCCCATAATAATCTTTGTATTACCATATATAGTATTCACGCTTCTGGCGGAATTTTTGAAATTTAGAAAGGAGAAATACTTTTTATCTTTAAGTATTGTGTGCGTTGTAGCACTGTCTGCCAGATATAAATCTCCATCCCGAATCTCAGATCTTGACATATTCTGGATTTAAATTATTCATAAATAATTGCATTAATAACGTATTTTACAACACACTTTTTATAACAAAAACACATATAACACAAATTTATAAAAAGAAAAAGGTTATTTTAGTCAACTTGTTGGCCGTTGATATCTTCAGGATCAACGAGGAAATCAGAAAGATCGAGATGTGCATCATTATCAATGCCATCGAAAGAGGGTTCGGATTCATCAGAGATGAAGTTGGTTTCACCTTCCTTTTCTTTTCCCTTTTGGGATTTTTGATACAGATCGGCCAAATGTATTGGACCAATGTCCTTTCATGCCACATATGTAACAAGCATTTTCATAATGCTTGTTTACTGTTTTACCAACTTTATTTTCTTGAGAATTTTTATCAATTCTCCCGGTGTTGAAATTATTAAAATAAAATCCTCTTCCTTGGCCTCGACCACATCCACGACCACGTCCTCGACCACGACCATGACCACAACCACGGCCTCTACCGGGTTCATGCCGTTGCCAATTGTTGTAACTGGATGTTACAACATTCGCTTCTGGGAATGGAGCTGATCCAGTTGGACGAGTCTGATGGTTCAACATCACAAGCTCATTATTTTGTTCAACAACAAGAAGAGTTTGCATCAACTCTGAGTAAAGAGTGTACTCTTTTGCTCGGTATTGTTGCTTCATGATTACATTTCCATAATGAAATGTTTGGAGTGCTTTTTCGACCATATCATAATCGTTTACTTTTTCTCCACATAACACCATCCTGGAAGTAATTCCGAACAAAGCAGAATTATATTCTCCCACACTTTTGTAATCTTGAAATCGGAGATTAAGCCACTCATGTTTGGCTTTTGGTAAGATCACATATTTTTGGTGATCAAACCTATCTTTGAGCGATTTCTAAAGATCCGCAGGATCTTCTTTTGTGATATATTGGTCTTTTAAACCATCATGGATGTGATGGCACAAAAATATCATAGATTGTGCCTTTTTCTCATCTGATGTCGTTTTTAACGCATCGATGGTATCAAGAAGTTGTTTTCCTCTCAGATGCATTTTTACTGCTACTGCCCATGTCATATAATTTTTCCCGAAAATATCAAGGGCAGTAATCTCGAGCTTTGCGAAGTTTGACATGATAACTGAAATCATAAATTAATATTTAATTAATCATAAATTTAAATAAGATATTGCGATTTCAAGAAATACATAGCAATTTAAAACATAGGAGGTGCCGGAATAAATAGTACAATTAAAAGAAATACAAGTGCATAAAACATCAAAATAAAATTCATCACATATTCCCCAGGAGAAAATTCTCTGACGAGTAAACCGTAAAAATCAACAAGCATAAAACCTATTACAAATACTAAAAGGGGATGAACCATTTTTCTTCTTCTTCTTCTTTGTAAAAACAAATGATTTTCTTAGAAATGATTTTTAGTGAAGATGAGAGATTTTGAGTGAAAAGAATGAATGAAAGATAAGTATATTTATAGATTGAAAATACTGTTCACTAGCCGTTTTTATAGCCGTTTTATGACCGTTGGAAATGACGAAAAATCAAAAATCAACAACCGTAAAAATCAACAAGCCAATGAAAAGACGATTTTATTGCATAATTTTATGTGTGGCTACCAACGAAGGCTGAGTAGTTAAATTGTTTAATTATAGGTGTGTAGTACTACGAAAATAGGCTAGATATAATTTCATGTTCGAGTTTGTGGAGTTTGCTAGAATCAATATTTAAGAGCTTTTGTTACCGTGCTTTGAATCGAACATCCCCGAAGATATCATTGTCGACCCAACATTCTTTATTATTGCTTACAACCGACTTTTCCTTTTCTCTTTTGCATTTTTTACAATTTGTGACACCAAAAACCCCTTTAAAAAACCTCTTTCGTCTTAGACTTCCTTACTAATTCTCTGTCCAAAGTTTTTTGCAGAAAAGCGAGGATTCCTTGTGGATCGACATCCTAAATACTACATCACACTACTGTGCACTTGCATACGCCTAGGGTTTATAAATTTATTACCTGAAGCTGACGACAACCTGACAGCCCATCATCTATGTTGGCGAATGAGACACATCGATTTTGGCGAATCCATGATGGCACCAGCAGTAGCTAGGAATGGCCATCCTAAGATTATTGGTGTATGATCATCTTTTGGGGTTTGACAATAAAGAAGTCAACGAAAGTTATGCAATCACCGATCTTGACATGCATGTCATAGACAACTCTCTTTGGAGTTGTACAAGATTGGTCATCTAGTCCAATTTTGATGTTTGTTGGGTAGACATGCTTGATACCAAGCTTGTGCCCAGTTGACTTGGATATGATGCTTAGACATGAACCAGAATCGCAGAGGACATCTTTAAATTTGATTCCTCTAATGCTGCAAGTGAACATGAAATATCCTTGAACTTGAATCTTGTGCAAGGTTCAAACAGGTCTTTCGGTTCTAGCGTGTGTGAAGAAATCGCGAATCTCTTAGACAGATTTTTTTGCTTCCGCCAAAGAAATGATCGATCATGTGGTCCATCTAAGCGCTTGTGAATGTGATTCCATGGGGAAAACAACAAACCGCTTTGTTGAATTCTTCCAACTTCTCTTGACTGATCCGGTTTGGGTACCACTTGTACTTCTTTGCGTGAGACATGTTAATCATGTAAGTGATGGTGGAACATCTAACTCGGATGAAGTAGACACGAATGCCTTCTTTGCTTTCTCTGCTTTCGCGAAAGAAGTTAAGTAAGAGTGCTTCTTCAAATGAGATAAACATTGGGATCTTCTTGACCAAGTTGTTTAACTCGATCAGCTTCTCTCTGCTGATTTGTTGCGAAAGTTACTTGTCCAATCTTTTGGTGCTGCTTCTAGATGACTAACAAAGAGGGTGCGCTCTAATGGGATCACGAGCTAGATCAAACACTAAGCTGAAATCTGATTCTCAAAAAATTAGAGTTGGAGTTTCTTCGTAGTATGATTCTTCAACATCAACCATGCTTGGTAAAATTGTTGGATGTTTAGATGCTGAGGTAAATGTGGTATGCATCTCGTCATTGATGCGGTCGGATTGTTCTCCGAAACTTCAGGTTTTAAATTTGTAAACCCAAAAGTTCTGCAAGTGCACAGACGTGCGTAGTAGTACTTTAGGTATCGATCCACAAGGAGAGAAAGTTGTTCTGCAAGACCTTAGAAAAAGAGTAAGCAAGGAGACCTAAGATGAGAATAAGTTTTATGGTTTTTTTTTTCACGAACTCGAAAGTAGGACTCTAAACTATACTAAACTAGACTAAAGTAAACTAAGCGAGAAAATAAGGAAGCGAACGAGACTAAACTAAGCTAAACTAACCGAATAAAAAAATCTAATCTAAGTGAACAGTAGCAAGCAATAATTATTTCGAGGTTGTAAATCAATTAACGAAGCGTTGGGAAATCGGGAATTCTTTAGGGTTCATGGCCGATTTCCACTGAGAATTCGCTAGGATTTCTAAAGCGACTTTTTGTCGTCTTTGGGTTCTTGGACTTGGAACACGGATACTGTGTGTAGTCTACTCCCGTATACCTACACACCTACAACCTTAGTACTCGGACAGTAGCTTCCGACTCCGCCCGCGCAAAAAATTAGTGATTACACTCATAGGTCGTTTACGCCCACATGCAACTCCTCCACAAGTATACTTCCGAAATCTTGTGATGGTTTTGCTCGTCTACCCTAGGTCAATTGATTATATTCAGCACTATCGTGGCTCTAAAACGCCTAATATCAGTTGCTAAGACGGTTAGTCAAGCAACGCATTAACAACAAGGATATAACAAGAACCCAAATCGGTATCCTAGTCGAAAAACTCAATCAAAAACTGAACCATGAGAGCCCCTTCAAACCCCTATACCCAACGAGAAAAACTACTCACCCACGACTATGCAAGACAAAATCAAGCTTCTGAATTGCACAATCAATAGATAGGAAATCAAACAAAAGGGTTCAAGGGAAATCCCTATCTCCCTAAACAAAGAACAAAGAACAAGAGCAAAGTTTTGTGCAAAACAAGTCTAAAAGCGTGACAAGAGGGAGCTGTGAAATTCTGTCTTAAAACACATATTTATAGGTCTTCAACTCGTTTTGGTCGAGTTAGGGTTTGACGGGAAAAGACGGTTTTGGCCTCGGGTGAAGGAACGACTTGATTTAGGCAAAATTGGCTCTGGCCGTGAGTCCGTGCTCTCCAGGAGTGGCGGAATCCGTGAAATCCAATTTCTCTTATTTAGGAGCTGCATCATCCCAAACCCTATTTTTCTTTGTCGCCTTTTTGGCTGGTTCCACAACAGTTACCTTGGAACCTTTATTACCTATAATGTCAGCTTTCCTTACACCTCCTCTACCTCTTACTTCTTTACTCCTTAGTTTCTGAAGTTTACTTAAATCAAGCGCAACATTATCAGTCGTGTTTTCTTTTTCGTTAGCAAGATCAGTCTTCTGAGAGTCATCTTCCATCCTGTGATTACCATTAGAATGACCATTTGTCAAGTTAGCGACTTTATCTTTATTACTATCTCTATCATCTTTTTTCGAGCCACCTTCACTGATCCTTTTGTTTCCTCCTTCAAGACCTGCCTTTGAGACCTGCCATTGCTTCTTAACACTGCTCACAGGCTTTCCCACTTTTGTCTTCCTCAATTCCTCGGCCCAAGCTTCAGCTTCCTTCCTGAGCTGCCTAAAAGTCTTGTCGAAATCAGCATAAGCCATTTGTTTAGGATTATATATCTTAGAGAAGCTTTGCTTCACCATAGAAAGCAAATCATCCACATAAAGCAAGTGGAGAATCCGCTAATAAAGAGCGACAAAGACAAGTCCAAGATCATTGTGGAACTTCCACTTGAGAGTATAGGCGGCACCATGAGCATCGTAGTTAAACGAAACATCCCCAAATCGTTCCTCAAGGAGACAGGATCGGATCAAAGTATCGATCGGTGATCCTTTCAGAGCATTTCCAATCTCTTTGCATGTCCAAAGGATTAATCCTCTGGTAAAGATTAAAAGCTGTTCCAGCATCTTCGTTCTTCAATTCGTGTACCCTGAAAAACATATGATACTTCCAAATCAAATCCCAGAGATAAATCTTAAATTGAACGAATTGAATAAATCAAACATGCAATCGTCCAATTTCTAAACCCTTTTCTGAATCAAAAAGCTCTTCATGATTGAGAAAAAATAATATCGAGAGAGATGAATTAAAAAAAAAGCCGGTAACCTCAATCCATACGCATAAATTAGAAGTCCATGCATATTTAGTTAGTTAAGGAAGCAACCAAATTAACGGATTAGGAAACACATATAACAAATCCTAAAGAAAAATCGATCAGAATGCCAAATTGAACATCCTACTATGACAAATCCTAAAGAGTAAAAATTGAAAAAAAGAAGTCGGGGAATACAATGATGGTGAAAAAAAGTCAAAGATGATGAAGCAGATGAAGACAAAGTAGAAGAAAAAGAAGATGTATAGTAGAAAGTAAGAATAAGAGAAAGAATAAATATTAGAAAAAGAAGATGAAAAAACCGAAAGAAAAAGAAGAGAAGAAGTCGAAGAAGACAAAGAGGATAAAGAAGAAGAAGTAGAAGTCGAAGACAGTGAAGAGGAAGATGAAAAAATGAAAGATAAAGAAGAAGAGGAGGAAGAAGAAGAATTCAGAAAATACAAGGACGAAGACGTTCAAGATGATAAAGGAGACCGGAAGTGAAAGATGACAAATTATGAGAATGTGAAGATGAGGAAGGAGGCTAAGAAAAAAACAGAAGAATAAGATGACAAATACGAAGAAGATGGATAGCACGAAATAACGAAGAAGGATAAGGATAAGGATAAGAAAATGAGGGAGTGGAAGAAGAAGAAGAAGAAAACTAGAAGAAGAAGAAAAAAAAGTATAAAAAGAATAAATTCGGAAGATGATGTAGACAAAGTAGAAGAAGGTGACAATGAAGAATAAGAATTTAAATAAGATAAAGAATATGAAGAAGAAGAGGAGGAGTAAATATTGGAGAAAAAGAAGAAGAAGAAGTTGGTGAATACGAGGATGGTGAAAAGAAGTAAAAAATATGATGAAAAAGAAGAAAGAAAATAAGAGGAAGAAGAACAACTTAATGATAAAGAAGAGGAAGCAGATAAAGACAAAGTAGAAGAGGAAGAAGATGTAGACGTAGACGTAGACGAGGTAAGTAAGAATAAGAGAAAGAAGAAAAATCAGAAAAAGAAGATGAAGAAAGACCGAAAGAAAAAAAAGAGGAAGAAGTCGAAAAAGACAAAGAGAATAAAGAAGAAGAAGTGGTCGAAGACGTGGAAGAGGAAGATGAGAAAAATGAAAGATAAAGAAGAAGACGAAGTTGATAAGAATAATTCGAAAAATACGAGGACAAAGAAGTTGAAGATGAGGAAGGAGATCGGAAGATGAAGATGACAAAGTATGAGAATGTGGAGATGAGGAAGGATGCTAAGAAAAACTAGAAGAATAAGAAGATAGAGAAGAATAATACGATGAATTAGGAAGAAGATGGATTGCATAAAATAACGAAGAAGGATAATGATAAGAACATGAGGAAGTTGAAGAAGAAGAAGAAGAAAACCGAAAGATGAAGAAAACCGGAAAATGATGTAGACGAAGTAGAAGAATGTGAAGATAAGGAATAATAATTCAAATAAGGCAAAGAATATGAAGAAGAAGAGGAGGAGTAAAAATTGGAAAAAAAAAAAAAGAAGAAGATGAAGAAGTTGGTGAATTGGAGGATGGTGAAATAGAAGTCAAAAAGACGATGAAAAAGAAGAAGAAAAATATGAGGAAGAAGAACAACTGAAAGATAAAGAAAAGGAAGAAGACGTAGACGAGGTAAGTATGCATAAGAGAAAGAAAAAAAATCAGAAAAAGAAGATGAAGAAAGACAGGAAAAAAAAAGTCGAAGAAGACAAAGAGGATAAAGAAGAAGAAGTAGAAGTCGAAGACGATGAAGAGTAAGATGAGAAAAAAATGAAAGATAAAGAAGAGGAGGAAGAAGAAGACGAAGCTAATGAAGAAGAATTCAAAAAATACGAGGACAAAGAAGTTGAAGATGATGTAGGAGAACGGAAGAAGAAGATAACAAAGTATGAGAATGTGAAGACGATGAATGAGGCTAAGAAAAACCAGAAGAATAAGAAGACATAGAAGAATAATACGATGAATTAGAAAGAAGATGGATAGAATGAAATAACGAAGAAGGATAAGGATAAGAACATGAGGAAGTTGAAGGAGAAGAAGAAAACCCAAAAAAATAAAGAAAAAGAAGTAGATGGAGAAGAAAATTGGAAGATGATGTAGACGAAGTAGAATAATGTGAAGATGAGGAATAAGAATTCAAATAAGACAAAGAATATGAAGAAGAACAGATTGAGTAAAAATTGGAAAAGAAGAAGAAGAAGAAGAAGTTGGGGAATATAAGGATAGTGACGATGAAAAAGAAGAAACAAAATACGAGTGGTAAATGTGGATTAGTGTTTAATTTATTTGGGGATTGCGATATATTTTTTTTGTCAATAGCCTAAATACCTAGAAC
>PKMM01021418.1:49950-91230 GCA_002933915.1 Eutrema heterophyllum
TATGTGAACCCTTCAAACTTCATTGATTTGTATTGAGGCTATTGAAACATTGCAGTCTCTAAAACTTTTGTGGGTGGGTATAGCTGAATTTGATTCCTGTTTACATCCCCATCGGTCTTATTATTTTTTAGCTTTCGTTGATTACACACACATGTCGAGGATTCGGTCTTGCATCTATGAATCTATGAATGGCATGATGAGTGTGTCTAATTCTTTTTTTCTGCAGATGATAACGAGTTTGAGGATGTCAACATTGCACAGCCATAAACCGGTTACAAAAAAAAAAAAAAACATTGCACAGTTCACCGACTTTTTAATGTCATGAAGAACTTTACTGGTTGTATCAGGAAAAACCTTTGCTGCAACAGGAGAAGTATTGATTCAAACACAAGGAAGAGTCTTTAAACGCATGAAGGCTTTGCTGCAACAGGAGAACTTTTCTCGCCATTTGTTTTCGATTATCCGAAGGCTAATGTTGGGGATTTTGTTTTCGATTTGGGATTAAAATTTATGTAAAAGATTCTGATTTGGATCTCTTTTAATTCCCCTGGGTTTGGGATTAAATTGATTTTGATTTCGATTTAGTTTTTTCCTTTAAATCTAAATTCCTCAAAACGACGTCGTTTTGACGCTCTGTTCCAACGAGGATTCACACGTGGCATCTGACTCATCACCGTTAACAATTTAACGTATTTGACTAACGGAGTTCGGGTCAAAGTTGGTTTCGGCCCAAAAAAATTAGTACGTGTATGAAAATTCAAATTTTTAATGGTTCGGGTACGGATTCGCACACCAAAATTGTCCGGGTACGAATCGGTACCATTTATCTGCGTTGATGTATGAAGCAGCCGTTTTTCCCTACTTTTTGTAACAAATGTTTGACTATAACAAAAATTTAAAATTTAAAGTTATAAAATTTAAATTCTTTTAAAATTTCTATTTTTGTTAAGGATATTTTTATAGTAGATTTTTTATTTCCTAAAACGTTTTCTTATTTTCTTAGAGACGGTTAATAAGAAGAAAAAATCACTTTTATCATTGACTTTAAAATTTTAGATGATTTGAAAATCCATACCAATTAATTAAAATATATTACAAACAAACTCATTAAAATCTATCGTATAGTTTAAAAACTCAACAAACCCCACTAAATTACTTCTAAATTCAATTGCACTATAACACATTAAAACCCTCGATCCAATAACACCCCCTAAATGCACTGTCGCCGCTAAACGAGTTAGCATAGTTGTCGACGATCATTATTCATCACCGAAAAAACATATTGTTGGCATCGTTAATATTTTCATGTTAAACCCCTTTAAAACTAGGCACGACACTGATAGTGAGATATGTATAATATATATTATATGATGGGAGTACAGAAAGAGAGGTAAAGAGGAAGAAGGAGAGAGAATGCTGTATCTTTTACAAAGAGCTAACATACATATTTATAGTAAAGCAAAAATACATAAAATAATAAACAGCAAAGTCGGTAAGTATTTTGAGGCGGTGAAAGAAACTTTCACAACAAGCGAGAGTAATGATATAATATTATTGTGTGTGGATAATTATCTTTTTTTTTAATTTGGAAATTATTTAGTTATTCCTTTTTGGTTTAAAATAAGGCAATTTCCTTTTAACAAAATTGTTATACGCTATAAATACAAAGAATACGTTTTCTATAAATTCTTATTTCTTCTGCCATTCTGAGTTCATATTAGGGTTTTTCGTTTACATTCCGCAAATTCCAACGTAATTCTCTTGATTAACTTTTTCTTTGATCTAAAGTGTATTCTAATTTCGATTCGTTTTCTGATTTACTGTTTTCCAAGTTCTCAGTTCCTTTTTTTTGTGTGTGTTGGAAGCTTCGTTGAGTATCGATGATGGCGGATCTAGATACAGAGATCGCTAAAACCCAAGAGAAGAGACGGAAGATGGAAGCAGACATCGCTTCTCTGACTTCTCTGAATTTCGATCGCGATCTGTACGGAGATAACGACCGTGATTCCTACTTGACTTGTATTGCACCCAACGATGAGGAGGATCCGACCACCGGTTCGCTCGTGGCTCAGCGGCTTGCGTCTTACACCGTTCCTAGGTCGATTCTCAACGACGTGGCTCGTGCTCACAGCGAAGATGACGACGATGGCGGATTCAAGCCTAGGCAGACTATTGCGGAACGCGAGGGTGATTATAGGAACAGGAGACTCAATCGAGTTCTCTCTCCGGATAGAGTTGACCCTTTTGCTACGGGCGACAAGACGCCGGATCCGAGTGTTCGGACTTACACGGACCATATGAGGGAGACGGCTTTGCAGAGGGAGAGAGAGGAAACTATGAGGCTCATCGCTGCTAAGAAAAAGAAAGAGGAAGAAGAAGCTGCAAAGGGACAGAAAGATTCTGCTCCTTCTTCTTCTTCTTCTTCCAAGAGGAGACACAGGTGGGAAGAAGACGGTGCTGCTGCAAAGAAGGCTAAATCATCAACTTCGGATTGGGATTGGGAGTTACCTGATGCAGCTCCAGGAATTGGGCGATGGGATGCGAGAGTTTCTGTTGGACGAAGGAACAGGTGGGACGAAACTCCTACACCTGGTCGTGTTACTGATTCTGAAGCAACACTAGGTGGTGGTGTTACTCCTTCAGGCGTTACATGGGACGCGACTCCGAAAGGGCTTGCAACGCCTACCCCAAAGCGTCAACGTTCAAGGTGGGACGAGACACCAGCCACTATGGCTATGGGCGGAGTGACTCCTGCTGGAGCTTACACTCCTGGTGTCACTCCAGTCGGTGGGATCGATATGGCTACTCCAACTCCGGGTCAGCTTAATCAGCGTGGTGTTATGACGCCCAATTTGCAGAGGTGGGAGAGGGATATCGAAGAGAGAAACAGACCATTGAGTGATGAAGAGCTTGATGCCATGTTTCCTACCCAAGGGTACAAGGTTTTGGATCCGCCTGCTTCGTATGTTCCCATCCGGACGCCTGCTAAGAAGGCTCTAGGAACCCCGACACCCATGGCAACTCCAGGCTACGTTATCCCCGAGGAAAACCGTGGGCAGCAGTATGATGTGCCCCCGGAAATTCCTGGTGGGCTGCCGTTTATGAAACCAGAGGATTATCAGTATTTCCGAGCTCTGTTGAATGAGGAGAACGAAGAAGAGCTGTCTCCTGACGAGCAGAAAGAACGCAAGATAATGAAACTGTTGTTGAAGGTTAAAAATGGAACCCCTGCCCAGAGGAAAACAGCTCTAAGGCAGCTTAATGATAAGGCTCGTGAGCTTGGTGCTGGTCCTTTGTTTGACAAAATTTTGCCATTGCTCATGCAACCCACTCTGGAAGATCAAGAGAGGCGTCTTTTGGTGAAAGTAATTGATAAGATTCTGTACAAACTTGATGATCTGGTAAGGCCTTTCGTCCACAAGATTCTTGTTGTTATTGAGCATTTGTTGATTGAGGAAGATTATTATGCTCGTGTAACAGGTAGAGAAATTATTTCTAACCTTAGCAAAGCAGCTGGTTTAGCCACTATGATTGCAGCTATGCGTCCTGATATTGACAACATTGATGAATATGTGCGGAACACAACAGCAAGAGCTTTCAGTGTGGTGGCTTCAGCTCTTGGAATCCCTGCACTCTTGCCGTTCCTGAAAGCTGTCTGCCAGAGTAAGAAGTCATGGCAGGCACGGCACACTGGAATTAAGATTGTTCAGCAGATTGCCATACTAATTGGCTGTGCCGTCCTGCCTCACTTAACGTCTCTAGTAGAGATTATCAAACATGGTCTCAGTGATGAAAATCAGAAGGTTAGGACTATTACCGCCTTGTCACTGGCTGCTCTTGCCGAGGCTGCTGCTCCTTATGGTATTGAAAGCTTTGACTCTGTTCTGAAGCCTCTGTGGAAAGGTATTAGGACTCACCGTGGCAAAGTTTTGGCTGCGTACTTGAAGGCGATTGGTTTTATTATCCCCTTGATGGATGCTATATATGCGAGCTACTATACAAAAGAAGTGATGGTTATCTTGATCCGCGAGTTCCAGTCTCCTGATGAAGAGATGAAGAATATTGTCCTCAAGGTGGTGAAACAGTGTGTCAGTACAGAAGGTGTTGAATCGGATTACATTCGCAGTGATATTCTGCCTGAGTTTTTCAAGCATTTGTGGGTTAGGAGAATGGCTCTGGAGAGGAGAAACTATAAGCAGCTTGTTGAAACTACTGTGGAGATTGCGAACAAGGTTGGTGTTGCAGATATTGTGGGGAGAGTGGTTGAAAGTCTTAAAGATGAGAGTGAACCGTACCGGCGTATGGTTATGGAAACCATTGACAAGGTTGTCACAAACGTGGGAGCATCTGATATTGATGCGAGACTGGAGGAACTGCTCATTGATGGCATTCTTTATGCTTTCCAAGAACAGACAAGCGATGATGCTAATGTGATGCTTAATGGATTTGGTGCTGTAGTGAATGGTCTTGGTCGGCGTGTAAAGCCTTATCTTCCTCAGATTTGTGGTACCATCAAGTGGCGATTAAACAACAAGAGTGCAAAGGTGAGACAACAAGCTGCTGATCTTATTTCTAGAATTGCTGTTGTCATGAAGCAATGTGGAGAGGAACAGTTGATGGGACATCTCGGTGTTGTCTTGTATGAGTATCTTGGAGAAGAGTACCCTGAAGTCTTGGGATCAATTCTTGGAGCTTTAAAAGCTATCGTCAACGTGATTGGTATGACAAAGATGACTCCTCCCATTAAGGATCTGCTTCCAAGACTGACCCCGATTTTGAAGAACAGACACGAGAAAGTGCAAGAGAATTGTATCGACCTTGTTGGTAGGATTGCTGATCGTGGTGCTGAGTTTGTTCCGGCTAGAGAGTGGATGAGAATCTGTTTCGAGCTTCTTGAAATGCTTAAAGCTCATAAAAAGGGTATCCGCCGTGCCACAGTCAACACTTTCGGGTACATTGCCAAAGCAATTGGACCACAAGACGTTCTAGCCACTTTACTGAACAATCTCAAAGTCCAAGAACGTCAGAACCGTGTTTGCACCACAGTTGCAATCGCCATAGTTGCCGAAACATGCTCTCCCTTCACTGTTTTACCAGCTTTGATGAACGAGTACCGTGTTCCAGAGCTCAACGTCCAAAACGGTGTTTTGAAATCTATCTCTTTCCTCTTCGAATACATTGGAGAAATGGGAAAAGATTACATATACGCAGTCACACCATTGCTGGAAGACGCGCTCATGGACAGAGATTTGGTTCACAGGCAAACCGCCGCTTCAGCCATGAAACACATGGCTTTAGGTGTAGCTGGTTTAGGTTGTGAAGACGCTTTGGTTCACTTGCTTAACCTCATCTGGCCCAACATTTTCGAGACATCTCCTCACGTCATTAACGCTGTGATGGAAGCCATTGAAGGAATGAGAGTTGCATTAGGTGCAGCCGTTATTCTAAACTATTGTTTGCAGGGTTTGTTTCATCCGGCGCGCAAGGTCCGTGAAGTGTACTGGAAGATTTACAATTCGCTATACGTTGGTGCCCAGGACGCGCTAGTTGCTGCCTATCCGGTCCTTGAGGATGAGCAGGAAAATGTTTATAGCCGACCAGAGTTAACGATGTTTGTGTGAAAAAAGATGAGACCTTACTCTTACACCTTACCTCTTAGTGCCTTTTATTTTGTTTGGTAATCGGCTTTGTTGCAAAGGTTTTTGCTTTGTATAAAACTCTGAGCACAGAAAGGCTTCTTTTTTCTTTTTCTACAAATTAGAAAACCTATGTTCACGTTTTGGTGTCTTTATTGACTTTTAGATTCATGAATATGCTATTACCGCTGCAGGTTCAGGACATAACGTAAAAGCTTCAAAGGCTCGAAATAGACAGAGCTTAAAGTCTTTACGTATTGCTCAGACTTGTGTGATTAAGTCCGAATGCAAATTAGAAAACTTATGTTTGCGTTTCTTTTTTTTTGGTTATGTTGACTTCGGAATCGTGTCGTTGTCGTGCATGTTAGCTGCATGTCCAGGAAATTTAACGTAAAAGTTGCAACCCTCGAAATAAACAGAAAATTCGGCATTTAGAATTTTCTAGTTGGTTTATTCGGTTCACAGAAGAAATGTGAACGAAATTGGACCGAGTTTAAGTTCAGTTCGGTTCTGTAAGTGCTTAATTTCGGTTCAGCTTGGATTTAAAACAATATGAAATCGGCACAAAGTAAAACCCAACTTTCGGTTTTGTTTGAATTTTGGATTGGTTTGTGTTGGGTAAAATAAAATGGCCAGAGCATTTTCAGTAGAGACCCAAGAATTTCCACCAGAAAATTAAAGATCCGACAAATCCCCAGATGATTGTTTGTACAAGAGCCATCACAAACCCGAGTATAACATATCTTTCAAATCTACGTATCCAGCTGCGAATTCCGTCGAACAAAAATTTGTAAGAAAAAAGTGTACAAGGTCGATTAATTCGATGATTAAGCAAATGGAAAATAAGATAAAAGAGAAGAGCCCAGACCTCGATAGTAAAAAGCAGCTGGTCCACTACTATAAGAGTATTTACTTAAAAAGACACTTTTTTTAGTTTAATTTACAGAAAAAAAAAAGATATTTTGGGCTATTGAGACATTTTTTTACTATTTATTTTCTTTAAATCTGAAATTGTCTCTCATGTACACGAAAATGGTGGATTCAATGGCCTTAATGAGTTAGAAAATTAAAAATCTGAGTAAAATAATTATTATACCACATCTCATTTATTTTCTAATTTTGTATGATGTAAAAGACATAAAACAACTTTTTTTGTTACATTGGATGATAATTATATTTTTGCTATATTTTAAGACTTATTTTACTATAATTTAGGTGTCAAACAAAAAATATATTAAAAAACCTAAAAAAAATATGGTCATGCGAAATTCAGATCGACGTAGACATAAAAACATTGACAGAAAGTCAGATTGATGTGGACATGATAGTGTGTGTTGGTGTTGTGCTGACGGATTTGAGAAAAACTCTCATAGTTGTGGGAACAAGACATGTTACAGATGCATTGAATCATCTAGTTGGAAAGAGATTGAAGATGCAATTGTTTAGATGCGGTCGGTGTATCAGTTGAAAGTAGCACACAAAGTGATACAAGGAAGCAGTGCGGAGCAATTGATGACGTGGAACCAAAGCGTGAGCTGAACTGGATTTAGGAGCCGACATGGACGAGGCAAGAGGAGGTAGCTTAGCTGGACGAGCATCTTGGAGAGTATATTAAAGCTTGAAAGATTTCCTTATTCTTAGGAGAAGAAAACAGAAATATAACTTATCCTTGGAGATTTGCCTTTATCGCCAAGGAGAAATTCGACTACGGTTGGTCTTTATTGTGTATAAATAGGAGTGTTGAAGCATTGTACGTGATTAACACAATATGAGAGAGAATTCTTAGCAAAAGGGTTTTTGGTTGTCTTGTAAGAGATCAAATCTAAGGTGTTAAGGGGTTTGTCTATGCACTACAAGAATACATGCGATTTCCGACGGCCATTTCCGTCGAAAGTCCGTCGGAAAAGGGTGGTTTCCGACGGATATTGTCTGTCGGTTCCAGTTCGTCGTAAATCCGTCGGATTATTCCGACGGAACTTAGTCGTCGGAAACGGGTCGGAATATTCCGACGGATTACCGACGGCGATTTTTCCGACGGATATTCCGACAGATGATAGGTCGGGACAAAACGTCGGAAATCCGTCGGAAACCCGTCGGATATATTTTCGACGGTATTCCGACGGAACAAATTTCCGACGGTTTTTGATCGGAAATTGGTCGGAAATCTGTCAGAAATATTACCGACGGATGTAATTTCCGACGGATTTTGATTTGATTATAATTTTTTTTTTGGAGATTTATTAAATTATTATTATATATAATTAAATGAAATTATTTTTAAAAAAAGAAATTAATTAATAAAAATTCATTATCATAATAAAAAATAATTCATTAAACATAATATTTTAATGTTCAAAAAAAAAAAAAGAAATTCAGACGATCGAAGAGTTGTCGGGATCGTCGGGGTTGCCGGGTTGAGGAAAGGCGCCTTGCATGATCTTCTGCAAAGAGTTCAGCTGGGTCTGGGTTGAGGTGTGTGCGGACTTTAGCTCATCGACCTCCGCATCACGTTCTTTCACCGTTTGGGTGAGCCTCTCGATCTCGTCTCTGTACCCTGAAGGAAATCGAGGAATGGAAGAAGACGATTCCTGGGTTGGAAGTCCGCCTAACCCAGCGAATCGCCCTTTGACTTTCCGAGTTTCCTATGAAAATAAAACATCAAAATAATGTTAGTAATGAAATTTTGAAAAAAATAATAATTGAAAACAATTAGAAACTTACATTGAGGACAATGTCGTTGATCACTTCCCGGGGTAACTCGTTCGAGGACGACGACCCCTCGAGAGTGAGCTGCGAGAGTCCAACTTCTCGTTCCCGATCCACCTTCTTCTTCTTGCACGTCTCAACAAGGTCACGCATGCCGGGATCCTGGATCACACCAGTTTTTTTGTTGGTGTGCCTCTGCTCGATCAGTCTAAGGTAGTCGGGAGCTACGCCGTCTCTCTTCGCCTGTAAAATGTTGTTAAGTAAATAATAATAAAAACGAAAATAATAATTAAAAATTGAAATTAGACTTACCATTTCCATTGCATCCCGTTCGACGGTCTTTGCGCCGCCGTTGTGAATGTACATCCCTTTCCCTCCTCGTTCGCTCTTCCGGTTCTTCGTGTTTGTTTCGGATAGCTTCTTCGTCTTCGGCTTGCTCCAATAATCGCAGAAGCCCTTCCAGACGTCGTCGTCGAGATCCTTCGGCTTGTCCTTGCCGTGCTTCCACTTCTGCTTCCACTCGTACATGTGGTTCGAGTACGAAAGCGCGGCATACCTGTCAAATTGGGCAATTACTTCCCTCGTAAGGGAATGGTGCCACGTGAAGTCTTGCTACATTTTTAAAAAAGCATAATGTTAGTATTAGAAATTAAAGTTGACAAAATAAACTAAAAAAGAATACAAATCGAAAATTTTCTTACCGCGAAACTTCGGTGCCACAAGTCTTTCTCGTCTTTCGGCATGTCCGAGTACTTCTCGTACGGTTTGTCCAACATGTTGTGGAGCATCCGTAAGATCGCCTTTGTGATCTCAGGCGACAACTTAAACCTGAAAACAATTTAAAAAATAATTAAATCCGTTTAATTAGATTCAAAATCTTAAAAAATTGAAATAACAATCAAAATTTCACTTACCAAGTCCCGTCTTCAAACTTCGGGTCGAGACGGATGCAATGGCTCCGGTTGGGCTGTTGGACTAGGTCCTCGATCCTAATCTGGCTCCGAGCTGCGGATTGCTGGGACTCCGGGATTTGAGTTCCCGATCTCGATCCGCCAGGAGGCGTAGCCCGAGAACCCTGAGAACGGCGGCCTTGGGAGCCGCCGCCCAACTATAGTGCGTCTTCGTTATTCCTGCGGGAAAACAAGAAAATCGTTAGTACTTACGAAAATTTAACAAAATATCCGCAAATTGAAGAAAAATTAAAAATTCACGAAAATTTAGAATATCTCAAAATTTGCTAATGTCATGAAAAATACAAATTTACCGAAAATTTTAAAATTCCCGAAAAATTCAAAATTCCCGAAAATTTCAAAATTCCCGAAAATTTAAAAAATTCAAAAAATTTTCAAAATTTTCCAAAAAATTCAAAAAAATGTTAAAACTTTCAAAGATTACCCAAAATTCAAAAAAATTTCAAAAATTCCCAAAAAATTAAAACAATTTCTTAAATTTCATTAAATTTCAAAAAAATATAAAAAACCGTTTTTATATAATTATACCCAAAAAAATTATATAATTATAAAAACGTTTTTTTATATAATTCTAATAATATTTATACAAAAACGTTTTTACAAACTTATAAATTACTAAATCTAAAATTATAAATTACAAAAACGTTTTTAATTAGTAATAAATTCTGAAAAATTCAATTATAATACAAACAATATACAAAAACGTTTTTAAAATTCTAAAAATATTTAAAAACGTTTTTAAACAATTTTCTAAAAATCAAAACTAACAACCTAATATTTATATAAAAACGTTTTATATAATCCTAATATTACAAAAACGTTTTTATATAATCATAAAATTATATATATTAATTTTCTTAATTATACAAAAATTCTAACAACCATTCCCTAATCTAAATACCATTCCCTAATCTCATAAACTCTAATATTTCATTCCGAAAATCTAACAAATTCTAAATACTAATCTAACAATTCTAATTAATATCTAACAATGAAAATTAGTGATTTTTAGAAAATTAGAGATACTTACATGTTGGGATCCATGGGGATTGAAAGATTGAGGATTGAGAAGAGGATTGAGAGGAGAGATTGAAGATTTTGTAGGTTTTTTTCGGAAGAACAGGAGAGAGAGAAGAGAGAAATCGTAAGAAGAGAGAGAGAGAAAAGAGAAAAATGAAAGAGAAACCAAACCGTTTCGCAGATATATTTGGATTTCCGACGGATTAATCCGTCGGAAATTTAAAATTTTTGGTTTAGGCGGTTCAGTTTCCCGCGGTCTCGAAAAAACAACAGTCCGTCGGAAATCCGTCGGAAATTTCCGACGGATGTGGGAATATTCCCTGCATGCGTTGCTATTGGCTAGTCAATCGACACGCGTCAATATACCCTAATCCGTCGGAAATTTCCGACGGATTTCCGACGGATGTACTGTATATTTGGGGTTTAGGGTTTAAGGTATGGTTATATGATTTAGGGACCACTAATGTACATGTTTCATTAAAAAAATAAGATATTCACCATTGTTACAGACTTTGAATGAGTGTATAACTTATACAACATCAAAACCTTTATATTTAACATAAATCAACTATATCTTATACTACACCTTATATAAACACTTCCATCAAATTTTCGAAATTCTATATAACACATTTTTTTGAAATATGACATGTTCAACCTATTCTATATACATCATACAAGTGTTTGTAAACAATTTCCACAAAAAAAACCAAAACCCTATACCCTAAACAACATTTTTAAAAATATTTCCGACGGATTTCCGACGGATATTGAGATGGAAGGTTTAAAACACGATGTAAACGTGCTTAAAACGATGTAAACGTGTTTAAAACCGACGGATTTCCAACGGATTAAGGTACCCCGGCTAAAACTGAAAACCTGGGTACTGAACCCCTCGGCTAAAACTTATCCGCCTCGGCTAAAACCTAATCCGTCGTAAATCCGTCGGAAATTTCTGATGGATTATACTTTAGCAATTTTTTTTTTTTGATTTTCGGGTACAGAACATCGAAAATCTCACGTACGACACCATATTATACAAGATCACCGGACTGAGTAGATAAACCGTAATTTGAAGTTGTCGCATTCCTATCATCCAGAAGAATCTTAAAAGCGTACCCTCGTGTGCTATACATAACATGTGACTGCACGTTTGCTAGTGGAAAACGCGAAATTTCTTCTAACCACGTGGGAAAGCTTTGTCCGTTAGCCTTCTCTGTCGTCACCTGCAAGAATAAATTAAAAATGAGTAAAAGAAACCATTCATTATATATGAAAGTTTAAACAAGGAAATTAAAATACTTACATAATCTCTTAACCAACGTCCGAACTCTTCCTGTTTGAGTTCGATTAGCTCGTCCTCTATTTTGTTCGGAAATGAAAAACGTTGATAAGCCATATACAAGCTGTGACATTGAAGCGATCATCACGTTAATATATATATATATATATATATAAGCAATGACCTAATAAGTAATTAATAATTTTGTTCAATTTAATACCTCTCATATTCTTCAATTCTGTCGCAGTTTGTGAGAATATACATATGCAAATGATCCCGCTCGTGAAAGTCTCCGCTTCTTGCCTTTTCCACTAAGTCGTCCAATCTCTAAAAATATATGAGGAACATCGACCAGATAGAAAGGTAGTACGCCGCCGTCATCATGTCGAGCTGCTCTACGACTCTTCGTTTTGACTTGTGATGGAAAGTAGAACTCGGCAAAATGTGAAGTTTCTTCATTGATACTCTGTGCGACAATAGAACCCTCCACTCTGCTTAAATTTTTCACCTTTTTCTTTAGATGAAACATATACCGTTCGAAAGGATACATCCAACGGTACTGAACCGGGCCTCCAAGCTCTGCTTCTCGAGGGAGATGAATTGTTAGATGTTCCATAACATCAAAGAAGGAAGGCGGAAATATCTTCTCCAAATTGCAAAGGATTACATGTATATTATCCGTAAGATTGCGGATACCGTCTGATGTAAGAGAGCGAGAACATATATCTCGGAAAAAGCATCAATCCCTGCAAAATATGGATAACAAATGAATAATTAAATACTAAAGTATATATTGTGTAAAGTATTAACAAAATAATTTAATGATTGTACCTGCAATTGCTTCGTGGACATTACGTGGTAGAAGACATGCAAAGGCAAATGGAAGTAGGCGCTGCATCACCACATGACAATCATGACTTCATCCCAGTAAACTTCCCTTCTCCATGATCAACGCAGTTCTGAAGGTTAGATGCGTATCCGTCCGGGAATCTAACACTTTCGGTAATCCAGTCAAAAAATGCGGCCTTTGAAGGTTCATCCAAACGAAAAGCCGGGACTGGAGGCTTCCCGCTCCCTGTCACATGTAGTGCTCCTCGAGAACAAATGTCTGGCAAGTCCAATCTAGACTTCATATTTTCCTTCGTCTTCCCTTGGACATTGAGAACGGTGTTCATAATGTTGTCGAAAAAATTCTTCTCAGTGTGCATTACATCTAGATTATGCCTCAAAAGATGGTCCTTCCAATAAGGCAAATCCCAGAAAATACTCCTCTTATGCCAATTATGTACGTTGCCACAACCATCAACTGGATGATGCCCCTTACCACCACAATCAACGGTCCTCTCTGCACCAAAATCTCTGAACTGAGTCAACAAATAGTCTCCATCTAACTCAGGAGGTGGAGCATCAAATACTTTCCGGTTCTTCCTAAACAATGTGGTGCTACGACGATAAGGATGATCGCTAGGTAGGAATCGCCTATGACAGTCAAACCAAGAGGTTTTGCGTCCGTGCTTCAATTGGAACGCATCAGTGTTATCTTGACAGTACGGGCACGATAACCTTCCGTGAGTTGTCCATCCTGATAACATGCCATATGCTGGAAAATCGCTAATGGTCCACATAAATACCGACCGCATGATGAAATTCTGCTGACAAGAAACATCAAACGCCTCAACACCTTGGTCCCATAACATTCGCAGCTCATAAATCAATGGCTGCAAAAACACATCGAGTGATCTCTTCGGATGCTCTGGTCCATGAACGAGAATGCTAAGGAACAAGAACTCCCTTCGCATACACAAAGATGGCGGCAAATTGTAAGGTGTTACAATTACTGGCCACAAAGAATATTGCCTGTCGTGCTTCCCAAAAAGGTTGAAACCATCGGTACATAATCCAAGGTATACGTTCCTCGCCTCATACGCAAAGCTGAGATACATAGATTGAAAATGTTTCCATGCTTTTGAGTCTGACGGATGGGCGATTTCTCCATCCGTTGTATGCTCTGCATGCCATCTCATTGATCCCGCTGTGCGCTCTAACTGATATAACCTCTTCAATCTCTCTGTTAACGGCAAATACACATCCGTTTATATGGTAGTGACACTCTTCCACCCGTTTCCTTATACCGAGGTTTGTGACAAAAACGGCATGACGAACGGTCTGCGTCCTCTCTCCAGTAGAGCATACAGTTGTCGATGCATACATCTATCATCTAATACGGCAATCCTAGCCCAACAACAAGTGTTTGTATCTCATAGTATGATGTCGGTACAAGATTATCTTCTGGCAAAATGTCTTTCACAAAATCAGCGATTGTATCCACGCACTCCTCACTCAAATTGAAATCCGTCTTTATACGCATCATCCTAGTTGCAGCTGATAAAGGGGAATGTTCACCTCTACACCCATCATATAAAGGATTTTTAGCAGCGTCTAACATATCAAAGAATTTCCGAGCTTCTGCGTTAGGTTCTTCCCCTCTATCTCCATACTCAGCAACCGATGGCATACTTTCACGGAATGCATCGTTCACCATCTGAACGTGACCTACAGTACCTTCTACTTCCATTGCAAGTTCTTCTAATTTAGCGTTATCCCCAATATATTGTTCACTAGTACTAGCATAATTATCAACCATTGTATCATTTTCTCCATGATAATACCAAATCTTGTAACCCGGCACAAACACATGACAATAAAGGTGTGACCATACTTCATCTATCACGATTAATATACGATTTCAACAATTCGTACAAGGGCAGTAGATTTTACCGGTTTTTTTCGCTTTCTTCTACTTAGCCGCAATTGCCATGAATTCTTGCAGATCTTCTTTGAATTCTTCCGTAACTATGCCCGTGTCCGGAATTTGATGAGGCTTGTCCATCCATGATCGAAAATAATTATAAGGATCTGAAGAAGACATTTTTGTAAGAAATTGTAGATGAGAGGTTTTTTTCGTGATTGTAAATGAGAGGTGGATACGTTTTTATAAGGAAATTGTTCGCGTTTTCCGACGGATTTCCGACGGACTTCCGACGGATTTAACGGCTATATTCAAACGGCTATGTAACGTATATATTATTTCAAACGGCTACAATCCGTCGGAAATCCGTCGGAATGTGTCCGACGGATGGTAGTCGTCGGAAATCCGTCGGCAACATTAAACGGCTACATCATCTGTCGAAAATCCGTCGGTATTTTTCNTCCATGATAATACCAAATCTTGTAACCCGGTACAAACCCATGACAATAAAGGTGTGACCATACTTCATCTATCACGATTAATCTACGATTCCGATAATTCGTACAAGGGCAGTATATTTTACCGGTTTTTTTCGCTTTCTTCTGCTTAGCCACAAATGCCATGAATTCCTGCAGACCTTCTCTGAATTCTTCTGTAACTAGGCCCGTGTCCGGAATTTGATGAGGCTTGTCCATCCATGATCGAAAATAATTATAAGGATCTGAAGAAGACATTTTTGTAAAGAATTTATAGATGAGAGGTTTTTTTTGTGATTGTAAAATGAGAGGATGAATACGTTTTTATAAGGAAATTGTTAGCGTTTTTCGACGGATTTCCGACGGATTTTTGACGGATTTAACGGCTATATTCAAACGGCTATGTAACGTATATATTATTTCAAACGACTACAATCCGTCGGACATCCGTCGGAAATCCGTCGGACATCCGTCGGAATTTATCCGACGGATGAGAGTCGTCGAAAATCCGTCAGCAACATCAAACGGCTATTTCATCTATCGAAAATCCGTCGGTATTTGTCCGACGGATTATTGGCGTCGGAAATCCGTCGGTATTTGTCCGACGGATTATTGGCGTCGGAAATCCGTCGGAAAGTTCCGACGGGTCCTGTTTTTCGACGGATGTTACTTTCGTCCAATTCCCGTCGGAAATTTCCGACGGATTTATAGCCGTCGGAAAACACCATGTTTTCTTGTAGTGATGGGGTTCTTGGATCGTGTATAAATCCTTGAACATGTTAGGCTAGTTAGAAAAGTCAAGATGTTTCTTAAGCTTGTCATAGATCGTTTTAGGTGAAACTTGTACGTGCACTTAAAAGTTTGGCTAGTAATATATTCTTGTAGAGAAATCATATGTCTCATATTGTGTTCAAGTTCCTATTGCGATAGCTCTTGCGTTTTCAATTGGTATCAGAGCGGTCACTTGTGTGTAATATAAACAAGTGTGATCCTGAGGAGAGCTATCAAGATCTAGTGAACTGTTTGAGGGTAATATAAGATTGAGGGGGAGTTTGAAGATCAGTTTTCTACAACTCAGTCACCAAGGAGGAGATTGTTTGTGTTGTGCTGACTGATTTGAGAAAAACTCTCATAGTCATGGGAACAAGACATGTTATAGATGCATTGAATCATCTAGTTGGAAGAAGATTGAAGATGCAACTGTTTTGATGCAGTCGATGTATCAGTGGAAGTAGCACACGAAGTGATACAATGAAGCAGTGCGGAGCAACTGATGACGTGGAGCCAAAGCGTGAGATGAATTGGACTTAGGAGCCGACATGGACGAGCCAAGAGGCGAGCAAGAGGTGGTAGCTGATCTGGACGAGCATCTTGGAGAGGATATTGAAGCTTGGAAGATTTCCTTATTCTTAGGAGAAGAAAAAGGAAATATAACTTATCTTTGGAGATTTGCCTTTACCTATCTTATTATATAAAGCTGAATCCGTCAACGTGAGCGTGACACGTTGGATCATTCTTACTCATGAGATCATTACATGTGTCGTTGTTAATTAAGATCATGACATGTGTCAATGTAATAATATAAACTTTCTAATTTTTAGTTATTTTCTAAAAGAAAAAATAATAAAATAAAAAAAAGGAAAAGCAAATTGTGTTAAAAAAAATGGAAACTAATAAAAACCAAAAAGTAAAATACGAGAAAAAGTAGAAACTACAAAAAAAAAATGTAAACTATTAAATATACATGAGATTCATAATATATTAAATTAGAAAAGTAACAGTTTGTTATAAAAAAATATTGATTTTATCAGTTAGATTCGGTTTTAAGTTATATAAGATTTGAAATTTGTTTTCGAACCCTCTCATTCATTTAGAATGACTGTTTATGGGTAATATAGATCAATTTTAATATTTTTAACTACGAATTACAAAACATAATTTATGGATAACTAAACGAGTGTTTTATATTAAAATCTAATTATACGGTCGCCATTATACGGGTTATTAATTTTCGAGTCCAAATTTATTATAGTTTACCGCGTGATTTTAGAGTCCAAATATATCATAGTTTACCCGCGTATCACGCGGGACCTAATCTAGTTGTGATAAATAGGAGTGTTGAAGCATTGTACGTGCTTAACACAATATGAGAGAGAATTTTGAGCAAAAGGGTTTTTAGTTGTCTTGTAAGAGATCAAAGCTAAGGTGCTAAGGAGTTTGTCTATGGGGTTTTTGGATCGTGTAAAAGTCCTTGAACGTGTTAGGCTAGTTAGACAAGTCAAGGTGTGTCTTGAGCTTGTCATAGATCGTTTTAGGTGAAACTTGTAAGTGCACTTACAAGATTGGCTAGTAATATATTCTTGTAGAGAAATCTTCTGTCTCATATTGTGTTCCAGTTCCTGTTGCAATAGCTCTTGCGCTTCCAGCGTGGACAAGTTTTCATTGACAGATCAGCGTGGATAAACTTTTTACACAAATGTCCATTACAATTGGTGCAAATAAACATGTCCACGCGCTGATTATTCGTGTTATTGTTCTCGAAATTAGCTCAAATGAGAATGGACAAATTTTCATGTACAAATAATGAATCAATAGTGTTGTGGTCATGATAGTATGAACTGTTTTTATGCACATATCGACAAGTATGACCTTGATGAATTTTTGGTGTAGAAGAACTTGAGACAAGTTGTTCACATGAGGCAATGGTGCTCCAATCTTATCCATGTTTGCCTTGAAGCTTGACAACACTTTTTTTTTAGCCTTGGCGAGAAAACAACCGGGAAAGGAAAGTTTAGGCTCATATGGAGAAGGTTCAATGCTAGAAGTCTCATTCCTTTCAACCGTCTTGACCACCACTTCTCTTTCCTCAACCTCTTCCCTTAAACCATTCTCAACGTGCACCTTGCTAGCTACCACCGAATCTTCATCTTTGAAGACATGGAGAAGTCTCTCAATCTCTCTTATAGCTTCCTCATTCTCATCAATCAAATGCACTTCACTTGAGAAGATAGCATTGCAATACTCCTTTGTGTTTGCTTTGGTTTTACCCTTTAGTTTCTCCATAGGTCTACTAGAGAGGGAACCTTCTTAAGCAACTTGATGATCCAAATGTTTGACTCTATAAGATAAAGTTTCAAACTTCGTGTTAATATCATTGTAAGAGCAATCCAACTTAGCATGAATGTCCGCCATCTTCTTCAACTCAATGGCTCCATTAGCTTGTCCCGTTAGCAATTGTTGAAACATCCCCTTTATGTCAAAATCTTGAGGTGTTGAATTGCTTCCTTGCCCTTTAGCACAAATCCTTGTTGAATTTGAGGTGCAAAAGGTGGTTTATTTTGGTAACCACTTTGGTTCCCTTGGAATTGGTTCTTAGGAGCAAACCCTTGTTGTTGAAAGTTTGGTCCTAGGAATTGAGGTCTTTGTTGATAGACTTGGTCTTGAGAATTTTGGTAATTGGGGTTGAAACCCTTGTTGAAACCGCATTGTCCTCCCACAAAGTGAACATCTTCTTGGCATTGCATACAATCATCCATAACAAAACCTCTTGAAACCCTTGGCTCCTATCAAAATCACCCACAAAGTTGATGGTCATTTGAGTAGCTTGCAAGACCTTGTCCATCTTCTCATTAAGAGCTTTCATCTCCTTTCTCCTTTGGTCTTCATAGTCCCCACTTCCTCTTGAAAAACTATTATATTCCTCACCATAATTCTCATTACTTTGAGTTAGGTTCTCAACAAGCTCCAAACCTTCATCTACTTCCTTTCCTATGAAGTTCCCATTGCTTACCGTATAGAGTGCTCAATAGTGATTCATCCGAGAACTTATGGTGTGGGCACTGCATAGTGTAGCCTTTAAACCTCTCCCACGCTTCACTAAAGCTTTCATTATTCTTTTGTGTGAAGCTTGAAATCTCATTCCTCAACCTAGTCGTTCTTGTAGTGGAGAAGAACTTAGCTAAGAAGGTTTTCTTGCATTGATCCCAAGAAGTGATGGATCCATGAGGCAAATTCTATTCCTATTGGTGTGCCTTATCCTTAAGAGAGAATGGGAATAACCTTCGCTTGAAACCATCTTCGGATACCCCATTGATCTTCACCATTCCACAAATCCTATCAAATTGATCCAAGTGGTCCAAGGGATCCTTCATTGCTAAACCGTGGAACTTGTAGCCTTGCACCATGGAGATTAGGCTTGCCTTGATCTCAAAGTTGTTATTCTCTACGGGTGGTGGATGAATACTGGTGCGGTTCCCATGAGCATTGGATGCATCACCCACTCCAATCAATTTAGGTGCTCTAGGAGGATGATTATGTGCTCCATTGACCCTTGCACCTTGGTTAGCTCCAAATCCTTGAGCAACCCCATTCCCATCATGGTTCTCATTTTCATCTTCAATCGGTGGTGCTTGATTGATGTTCATACCCAACCGCTCTAGATGTACAAGCCTTTCGCGCTCTCGTCTTGCTCTACCAATTCCTCTTTCTAGTAGGTGAATGTCGTCAATCGGTTCAACCAACTTTGCTTGACCTCGACTTCGCAAGTTCAAGTTCTTATACACCTAGAGAGAAGAGAGTAAGCAAGGTACAATGGTTAGTAAACAAAGTAAAATAAAGCTTGGTATCAAAAAGAGTCCTAATCTCAATCGCTATTGCTAAACCTCTCCGACAACGACGCCAAATTGATAACGAGCAAAATCAATTACCTAAATGCTCATGCCATTGTAGTATTTAGGGATCAATTCAAGAAGGTTAAGATTAGCATACCAAGAATACGAGACACTTCTTAAGCTAAGCAAATCAAGTAGAGGTTATCTAACAATCCTAATTGAAATTGAAGTTCAAACAAACATGATAAAAGCATAAACAAGACAATTGCAATCTCTTATATCTTCTATTTTATTAAGGGTAAAAAGATAAATATGTTATTTAAAAAGTGGTATTTTTGAATGACTTTTTGATTGATAGTAATTTTGAAAATGAGGTAGTCAAAGTGGCATTTCTCAAACTTTCCACTGAATTTTTGGTCATTTGATTCTTATAAAAGAATTATCAAACATGAAAACAAACTGTTATAATCTAATTTTATATATTATGAATCTTAAATAAATTTATAGTTTATTTTTATTTTTATTTTGTAGTTTCTATTCTTTTCTCTTACTTTTTTTTTAACTAGTTTCTATTTAAATAAAACACAATTTCTTTTTCCGTTTTTGTTATTTTGTGTTCTTAAAAAATAAATAACTAATAATAGAAAAATTTATATTATTACACTATATTTTTCATCCGCGCTACATGGAAGTATGTATTAATAATTTAGTTTAATTTTTTTTGGACTAGTAACTTTTAAATTATCTAAAGCATAAGACTAATGGTGGGGAGGCTAGGCCATCTTACGGAATATTAACGGCTAAGCCTTCAAGTTGTGGAGAAAATATATATATTAGCTTTTTCGTTTTCACTCTTTTAGAGATAACAACTCCATTTTTTTGTTAAATAAATACAGCCTCAATCTTATTTAAAAAGAAAAAATATGATGTATACGACAATGATCATTTATTTAATAATATATTTGGAAAACGTAAATTGGATGCATGTCCATAAGACATATGTATATAGTAACTTTTTCAAAATTTAAATAAACACAATTTTCATGAACACAAAAATCATAATTTGATAGTGGTAGAAAAAAAAAAATCATGGATACACATGTACATAAGTCATAAGATAGTATATGCATATGTGTAGTAATAAGTTTATAATTTTAGAAGAAAAAGATAACGTACCATTTTCATTATTTCTGAAATTCATCTTTTTGTTTTTTTACATCTTCTTAAATTCATCTATTTTAAAATAAATAGATAATATAACCTAGTACAGATCTACTTTTTCAATTATAGATCATCTTTTTGTTTTTTTACATCTTCTGAAATTCATCTATTTTTAAATAAATAGATAATATAACCTAGTACAGATCTACTTTTTCAATTATAGATTTGTTGCATGTCTAATATTGGACCGTATACAACTAATCTTTCCAAATAATAAAGAAGTTTTGATAGGTTTGAGATTCTTGTCCTTTTAGGTTGAAGATGATCTGTACTAGGTTATATTATCGAGCTATTTAGTAATCTAACACTGGAAAAAAATAATAGAAGTAGTCTTCATGTAACCTAATTATTTTGTATGTACATCTATTTCATAGCGAAGCCCATAATTATTTATAAGTCCACTAGACTAAGTCCCGTGTATTTACAAATTTATAATATAATATTTTATAAATTGTGATAAAAAAACTAAAAATGGAAAAATGAAAAAAAAATTGATAACACGTGAAAACAATAAGATGAAAAACATCAACGAGAAACCACAATTGTTCAGTGAATTAGGAACATAAGTTTTTTTTAAAAAATCTTAATTTTTGTAGAAATGCGGCTTAAGCTGGCAGCTGCGACCAAAGGCGACATGAAACAGCTAAATTGGTTTTGCGAGGTAATTCCAGAAGTATATTGCTACAAGATACAACGGTGTTATAACTTATCCATAAACAATCTCTCAAAATAAATGAGACAATTCAAGAACCAAATTTCAAATCTTATATAACTTAAAACTGAATCTAATTAATAAAATCAATATTTCTATAAATCTTATATAGATTTAATAATTTACATTTTTTTATCTTGTACTTTAATTTTTGGATTTTATTAGTTTTCGTTTTTTTAAAACATAATTTTTTTTTTTTTTTTTATTGTTTGAAAAGTTTATATTATTACATTGGCACATTTCACAATCTAAATGAACGATGACACAAATCACGATCTTGTGAGTTATAATTATCTTACGTGTCACGCTCATGTTGAGCCATTCAACTTTATATAATAAGATAATATACATAGATGAGGTATTAGTTGTAAAACTCATCTAAGCAAAAGAGAGCGTTGGAGGTTTCTATCGGATTAGGCCGATGAAGAGAAGAGAACATGAGGAGTTTTACTCTTATTAAGTTATTGTTCCTTTTCAGTTCTGATAGTTACATTAATTAAGGTTCTATATGAAGCCTACCTGCGTCTCAGGGTTATAATCGTAAAAACACGTACTGGGTTTTTGTTTAGTCATTGAGTAGGTAACTGTAATTTCACTACCTCTGCAGATCTCAGGATTATAATCGTAAAAACACGTACTGAATAACTTTTACTTAACTCAAATAAGAGGTCTAGTTTTGCTGAAAAAACCAAATGTTAGGTTATTTTCAGCAAATCCCCCATTAATTTTCACCAACCTTCTTAGCTTTCTACTCTTTTGTTTTCGTCTCTTCGATTTGGTTCACTAAAATCGATATGTGATTAAGCAGTCACTAACAATGTATTTGAGTAAGATAACCATAATATGATTTCAAAAGTAAATTAACAGAGGACTCAAAAATACATATATAACTAAACAAAACAACCACAATTAATAATTTGACTAATCTCGTTCAAAGAAACTGTAAATTAAATGGACTAATAACCCTTTCCATTTGTCTCCGATCCACTAGCTGAATTTGAACCAAACTTGGAACATAGCTGACGAGAAGTCGAAGATAACCATCTGGCCTTGTGCATTTATCTCTCCATAAACTTGTTTACATACATGTATCTTATGGTCTCCTCCAACTATGTAAAATTTGGCCCTATTTTCCCGTCTCTACGACAAAACACGACCTTTTTATTCTCCTCGTCCACCAAGAAACTCTCCACGATGGTACTACATGTTATCATACGTTTACCGAAATCCACTACTAAGAAGTATTGGATATTAGTATCTTTGGCCTCATCGATCTTAGTATATATCGGTCACCCATATCTTCATCTCTAATGAATATATAAGACGCGTCTCAAGTCAAACAGAAAATTTCTCTTCTCTAACAACTGAGAGAGACAATTCTACATTGAAATCATTACACTGAAACGGAAGAGAAAGCGTTCAAAACTCTCTCTTTTGAAATCAAATCTGAGTAAGAATTTATCGGTGCCCCAATCATCCCAAGCAACCCAATAAGTTTTTCCCTTCAAAGACACGCCTAGACTTACTGTCGTCCAGTTCTGTTCACTAAGATCATCAAGAACCGTCCATGAATCAGAGTCCAGTTCATAAATTTCAAACTCATGTAGTACATCGTCCAGGTCGTTGAAATAATAGCGAAACCTCAAAATTTCTGTCGCAAGATTTGTTGTTGTTTTCGTATCCTAGAACACAGCTATCGTATCTTTTGTTATGATTAAGACTGGGTTGTATCTGTTGGAAAATTTTTTATACTGGTTTGACCAGTACAAGGGTTCCAAACAACGAGTCTATTGTCTTTGGTGGTGCACAATAATAAACCGTTGCACTGAAAGATATTAGATATCACTACCTGTTCTGAGTTTTTTAGACTGTTGAGTTTACATGGATCAAAGCTGTTGTCGATTCCATGGAGATTGATGCTAACTGAATAAACACTCCAATCTTTCAATAAGATCACCTGCGTTGCTGCTTTACCCAAGTTCTTCTCGATGAATCTCGGATCTTTGAATAAAACGTACCATCGTCTGCATGTAGATCGCAATTGGTTAGAAACGTGGCTGGAACCCTAAACAGTGAACTTCATTGTTTCTCTTGTGGTTTCTCTTCTCATCTTCTTAACATTGGCAATAAATAGAGAAAAAAAACTGACAAAAAAATATGAAAAAATAAACTTAATCTAACGGTTTAGATGAGTCCTTTATAATCCAACGTCTATCTTAAGAGTGAGTATATGTGAACTAGAAAGTCTTTTGGTCTCTTTTATGACCATTTCAATCTCCAAGCGGTTTGAGTTTGAAGTCTTGCAATTTTGGCCTTAAGTGTGTCCTGAGTCAACTCCTAACTTTCTCGGACACTTAAGAAAAATCTACCATATAAGACATACAAATCTACCATCAAATAACAAAGCAATCATCGAATATACCTATAACTCTACCATCTCTTGAATATATAACACCATGAAAAGGAAATTATTTCTTCTCTTACTTCTAATCTCAAATTTCACAAAAACTATCGGAATTTGCAAAGGCCGGTAATATCACCGGAGATGTTAAGAAAAATCAACAGGTAAATAATTTGTCTTATTGATGAAAGTGTTAGGTGTTTTCGTAATAGTTTCCCTTTTCGTTTTCCAGTTTCTTATATATAGAATTGATTTTCCTTTTTTCTTTCCTCACTTCATTTCTTTTTGATTTTCCTAATTCTGTGTGATAATGGGGCAACTGTTTCAACAAGTGAGTCACAGCGACATCGAAGGTATCAAATCCCTCCATGAAGGTGCAGGACTGAGGTTTTTCTTCTTTCTTCCTTCTTTTCAGCTTTTAATCATTTGATTAAATCCCTACAAATTTTGTAAGATTTCTTTTTTTCTGAATTGTCAATGTGTGTTTTGGGTGTAGTTAATCTTAGCTTGTACGAAAGCAGAGCTCTATGATGTAGCAAAAACTCTGCTTCAGTTGGGTTCCGATGTCAATGCTTACGTTCCGGTAATTAATCAAGAACCTTCTTTCTTCCCCAAATTTTTTTATCTTTCTTGAAATGAAATTTTGTTGTCTTTTCTCTCATCAAACTATCTTTTGAGCTAATTCTTCCTTGGCGTGAATGAAATGGAGAAACTCATTAAAACAGAATTTGGACATTTTGTGTTGTTTTTTGGGTATCAGGTTGCAATGCTGGTACTCCTCTGCACCATGCGGCAAACAGAGGTCTCGAAAACACGGTTAAGTTACTTCGAACCCACGGTGGTAAGTTTTTTTTATCACTTTCATGCCAATTTGATGAGTGAAAAGTTTAAGTAATCTATTTATGGTGTTTCATTTACATTGCCATGTCTGTTTTACTTTTTGCAGCAAATCCACTGGTTTTGAATGATGATTTTCAGACACCTCTTGAGGTTGTGAGAGCTAAAGGTTACAGTAATGTTGTGTGCGCAATCGAGGTATGCTTGTAACATTTATTTTGTATTTTCTGCGATTCACGAGTAAAATACATGAAACTTCATGAGCTATAACTTTTTGAACTGTTTTGATTCTGTAGAGTCACATCTGTTTGTCTCTGGTTGGATGCGTGAATTTTATGGCAGTAACTTTCTTGAATTGTTTGCACCTCAGCTTCTTTCAAGAAGAGTGTGATGAGTATCCAGTTAACTTCACCATTTATCCGCCTTTTATTTGTTATCTTTACCACTTTCTTTTTTATATTTCTTGGTGTTGCACATGAATATGAATCTTTTGGTGTTGCACATGAATATGAATCTTGTAACACCCGTCCTTTACTTGCTCAAAATGGCATGTCACAAGTTAAGTTATTCCACAAGTAACTACATTTAACCGGAAATAACCAACATAGTCTTTATTTCAATTGAACCCATCTTTCAATTTAAGTCAACACAACCATTATTAAAATCCAATAATTTAAAATTGTAAATCCGTTATAAATAAAATTCAGTAATTAACCCTGAAACTTAAATCCGGCATCAGACGAACAGACATTACCAGTTACTCATCGTTCTCACCTGCAAAAAGAGAGAGGTGAGTAATTGGGATTACTCAGCGAGGGTAACTTTATGGACAGAAGTAATTTGTTGAATCTTCTGATTCTTGCCCAGGAAGTAACACATATAACTCCTTGAATTTAACTCCAATTGAAACCCCACCAGTTCCTATGACTTCTCCGACATGTCCTCTGTTAATAGTCACCATATGCCTGACGTCACTTACTCAAATCTGGCTGTAAACTTTCTCTCAAAACCTCAACTCATATATGCTTTCATTTTATCATGCTCTTCTATAATATGGACCAACGTCTGTGCAGTCTGACTTTTGATGACGATGATGATTTCTTTCAAAGCTGAGCTCACACAACCATACTTATTGGAACGAAAACACTAAACGAGACAAGTTCTACTGGTGCCTCTTTTTTTTTTTTTTATTCTCTCCCAAAAATCTGGTCAAGTTTGAAAACATAAGAAAACCGATTTTTGAAAACACAATTTTTTTTTTTTTTTTTTTTGAAAATCGAATATCGAAAATCTGCCATAGATACCATTTTCTCCTCAGGGCCTCCCGAGTCGGAACCCGTTTGGCAAACCCCGCTCTGATACCAAATTGTAACACCCGTCCTTTACTTGCTCAAAACGTCATGTCACGAGTTAACTTATTTCACAAGTAACCACACGTAACCGGAAATAACCAACATAATCTTTATTTCAATTGAACCCATCTTTCAATTAAACTCAACACAACCATTATTAACATCCAATAATTTAAAATTGTAAATCTGTTATACATAACATTCACTAATTAACCCCGAAGTCCAAATCCGGCACTAGACGAACAGACATCACCAGTTACTCCTCGTTTTCACCTGCAAGAAGAGAGGGGTGAGTAATTGGATTACTCAGCGAGGATAAACCTAAGGGCTCACGAATTCACCATATACAAACACATTCACGGCAATCACAAAGTTTAAACCTAAGACAAGCAAGCAATTACGTGTCTACGACACACACTCAGCAAACAGATGGGACTCCATCCTATAACAACACCGCCAGAACGCGGAAATGGATACCACGTGCCTCTCGCAATGCCATCCCTCGTGCCTTACGGATTTCTCATGCTTTCGCACTTGGTCCTGCACTTTACTTTCGGCTCGTCAGCCACCATCTTGACCCATGAAGCCTCTCGCGTCAATGGACCATCAAACAGCTACAAGGAATAGCTACACCATGTTTAGACGGACTCGCTTGATTAGTGAGTTTTTTAGGCTCACAAGGAGTTGGTTGTGTATGCTAGTCTTAAGGTACTAAAAAAACTCATTATTTTTCTTATGAAACTGAGATTTGTGTCAAGTTTTGAGATTTCTATATATATACAAATACAATTAGGATGCACAACCAAGAGCAGTGATGCCTTTGTGGAAAGCCAAGTTGGAGGAACCGAAATCAGATCAGTCTGATGCTTCAGTGATGATTGTTAATAACTCCAAAAGTTATTTCTTTGACAAATTTCCATGTTGATGGAATCTGTTTCTTTCCTTGTTGATTGAAACTTTATTATCATGGATAGGTCCAAGGCGCAGGAGGGCGAGAAGAAGAAGGGGATACATCTCTTACGGGAGGCGTTGGGCTCAAGTAGATTGGCGTAAGTGTTGAAAGTTTTGTACTGTTTAACCATGAAAATTGTTACAAGAAGAAGGCATAAAAGCTATTCTGTTTTAATTGAATCTGTTCAGTGAATTCGAAACATAATTTTTTTTTTTTGGTTTTAATCTCAACTTTTTTAGAAATGCGGCTTAAGCTGGCAGTTGGGACGAAAGGTGACATGAAACAGCTAAATTGGTTTTGCGAGGCGTGTAAAGGAATTCCACAGGTATATCGCCACAAGATACAACTTTGGAGTTAAAATATATATTTGCTATTAGTGTGTCTCATTTAAAACTTTTGATACTAATTAGAAAATTTATACAGCCAATGAATCCTCCAATGTTTCTACAAACATCTGAAAACATCATCTCCGATGAGCTTACGCCATCGGTTCATCCAGTGAGAGCTGTAGCGGCAGTAGAAGACGGTTCCATACACTATCCATCAGCCAATTCGACTCCTGTCGACATCTCACTCCCTTCTGCAAACTGTGAGGAAAAAAAAGATGGTGGAGGATCTGGAGTGTGTGATATGTGTGGATGCATCATCTGAAGCAGTGTGTGTGCCGTGTGGACATGTTGCTGGATGCATTTCTTGCTTGAAAGAAATCAAAGACAAGCAATCGGGATGTCCTGTATGTCGCGCCGACATTGATCTGGTTATTAAGCTATACCATGCTTGAAACAAAAGAACAACAAAGTGATCATCAAATCTCCTTCCTCTCGTGGCTGGAAGATATAAGCATATTGAAACATTATAATTTATAAGTATATATGTAATGAACTCAAATAAGTAGAAATATATGTAAGATCAAAGGGTGGTTTATTTTCATCATATATTTCTCTGTTACAACTTGCATGTTATTAGAGTCGATTTTCTATCTAAGGGACTAGGGTCTCTAATTGACCAGCCAAAAAACTCTAGACCTAACAAACTCTTAAGACCTAATATTATAATATTATATTCATCACATCTTATATGGACTTTCCTTGCATTTAGTGTATCAGGGTCATGTGGATAAGCTCAGATTCACATGTGTCGCCGCAAATCTCAGTTAGATTAGATATTTTCTAAATTTAGTAGGGCTCAGCCCAAAATGAATGTTTACAAAGACCCATTCTTTCATTTTTGGGAGGAAAACAAAAAGATTTCCTTTTTCCAAATTACAGACAATTTATAGATTTCGTGTCAAGCTAATTAGCGTCCTATCAATTTGGCTCACCACATCTTATGGACTTGTCGTGCCTTTGGTGAATTGGAATCATGTGGTATATGTGGACGCGTGAGGGAAATGTCTCTGTCTCAACTCTCAAGTGGTTGATTACCGGGTTATTTTCTCCAAAAGAAAAAAAAAAAAAATTGAGCTGGACTCACATGCAATGGAGCCCATAATAACCGCAAAACCTAATGTACAATTATGGGTTTAGGGCAAGTTTAATATTTGCAACATGTTCAATTTATTTTTTTTAAAATAAAGAGTATTTAAAAACAGATTCCAAAAATGCTCGTGTTTTAATTGTATAGATTTGTTATTGTTGTCAACTAGTACTTTTTTTTCCTTACCAATGTCAATACTCAATAGTACTTTTTTTTCCATATGGGGTTCGTCAAGTCAATAGTTTTCCTACTATAAAAATAGTTTTCATATTTTAGTTATTTTGAGTATGCAAAATTTTTGTTTCGGAAAAAAAATTACAAAAGAAGATAAGAAAACTAAAACCCAACTTAAATTGTGGAAGTCATTGTGCTAATGAACATGATGAGGTGAGGGCTCTACACAGCCATTCAATCCCATAAAACATTTGAAGAGAAACTCAGACCGCTTCTTCACTTTGTGCGCCCATCCATGGCTGCCAGAATTGTTGATTCTCTCTTTGCCTTCACGGTACTCTTTTCAAATTCTTTAGCAATAAAGGCTTCATTTTTCGCACTCTTCTCCATTGCCCATCTCTTCAGCTTGAGTTTCCCATAATCAATTTGTTTCTTTGCTATTTGTTCCTCAGGGGCCACAACAATGTCTTCCTAGGGTTCCTAAGGTTGCTTCTGCTCGTGTTTCTCCTGGTATTCTTTTTTTCTCCTCCAAAACCCTTTTTTTTATTCAAGTTCTACAAAAACTGAAAATGTATTGGGAAATCGATGAAATCGAGCATATTAAGATTATAGAAATCATGAAGATTAATAAATATTTAGAAAATCAGCGCTGGTAGTCCAGTGGTAACTCCCCAGTGGGAGATTACTGGTTCAAACCATGCTGGCCACCCAGGGGTGTCTCATAAATGAGGTAGAAAAAAAAAATCGGCTGCCTATCTGGGCCTCGAGAGATTAGTCTGGGCTTCGGTCTGGGACCCTCCCGGTTATCAAAAATAAAAGTAACCAATCCGCGTTGGTCCAGTTGGTATAGGAGTGTCTATGTGGATTTCCGTCACCTGGGTTCGATTCGGGTTGGCCACCCAAGGGTGCTTCATAATTTAGGTAGAAAAAAAACCCGGATGCCTGTTTGATCTTCGGCATGTGACCTATCAAAAANACCCAAAAAAAAGAAAGAAAGAGGGTCAAATAGTTGAAGAAATGAAGTCAATAGTCTTCTTCCTCCTGCTCCATGCCGTTGCAACCTCAGGAAACATGATGCATGGTTGGGAAAATCTCACCAGCGTTCATGAAGATGAAGTGATTTGGGATTCTCTTGTGCAGATGAAGATGCCAAAGTACTTAGCCTATGAGATGTTAGTAACAAACCGTAATGGGGGGTCATGTGGTTCTTCCATGGATCGTTGTATCGGACAAGCAAATAAGGTATACGGAGGGTGTGCTTACTACACCGGATGCAAACGGATGTTTCATTGAAGTTTCTTTGTTGCCGAATTATCAAGTGTTGTTATCTTAATAAATTTCTTTAAATGTCGGTGAACTAAATATTATATAGAATAAAAATGGTAATTGTATCTGGATTGTGGACTACTTTATTTTACTAAGGCGATGAATGGTATGTGAAACACTAATCCTAATATATATGATCTGTGTTACGACCGTGTGTTTTGCGGATGAACTACTCTTAATTAAATTTCCATTTTTTATTGTGTAGTTCTTCAAAAAAGTAGATAAATATTTTTCAAATTTATTTGTTAAAGACAATAAAATACGGTGGCATATATCAAATCTACCGTGATCTTCATTTCCGGTGATCTCTCGTTGATTCCGGCGGTGGCGCGTCCTTGGCGTCCCCGTTGGAGTCGGACTCTTGTGTTTAGTTCCTGTTTTGGTCTCGCTTTTCTCTCTATGTTTCCTTTAGGTTCTTGCCGGGACCGGGTACATCGTTAATGGATGTGTCGGATCTGAGTTTGGATTATGCTTTCGGAGAAGCTGATAGCGCCGGTCTTTAATCGACTACGGTGCGGAGCTTTGGCGAAGCGAACGCTAGCGGTTTTAAGAAGATGAGATCCAGATCCGGATTTTATTTGAAAAGTCGGCTTTTCTGGTCATCGACTGTTCTATCGGTGTGCTTTGGTGTGTGTTCTATCGGTGTGCTTTGATGAAACGCTCATATTATCAATTGTACTTAGATAAGATAACGTTACCCATCCTTAATAAGTAAGAGGTTAGAATTAAAATAATATTTTATTATTGGGATTTTTTATTGAGTTATTGGCACAAATAACTGAATTCAAAAATAATTTATTATCTAACCATTTACTATTTTCGGCACTATTGAAATTCAAATTTATCCCTATTCCACCTACGTTAGAGTTAGATTTAGTTAATATTTTGTTGACTCAAGCACTCGGATAAACCCTACTCGTTTCCAACTCACTATGATTGGTACACTTCACAACTCCAATCTCTCTCAATCGATTCACAATAATCGGAATCTTCTTTTCTCTACCCTTACATAACCTCCTTCTATGGCTTCTCCGCTTTCGTCGACTCTAACGAAGTCGAATCCCTCAAAGTGTTTGGCTTGAATCTTAGAGTTTCGATAATTTTGGTATGCCGGAGATTCCGTCAAAGTGGAGAGGGGAGTGTGAATCAGGAACCGATTTCGATTCGAAATTGTGTAACAAGAAGTTGATTGAAGCAAGGAGCTTTTCTAAAGGGTTTTAGATGGCTTCAGGTGGTGGTTTCTCGAGCAAACGTGAGTCTGTTTCTCCTTGTGACGGCGACGGCATGGAACTCATACTTCGAGTACCGCCGCTAGATTCGACATGAGAAACACAACTTTCCTCAGTTACGCCGTCGATACGGCGAGAGGGAAGGTGATGCGTGCTTGTGTAGCTACATACAAGGTTTGTTGGAGTACGGGATGTTTCGGATCTGATATCATCGCCGCCATGGATCGAGCTATCCTCGACTTGATGTGCTTTCTCTCTCACTCTCGGCAGCGGATTAGCGTTATTTTCACGCAAATAGATACGTTAATCTGAAAGTTAACATTCAATAAGTTAAGTATCCCGTTAAATAAAAAGTTAGAGTCATATCTAAATGTTTATACGGTCGAATAAGTGTTTAAACATGTTAGAAATACATATAACTCGTTATATATATATAGGCATGTATGTTTCAATAAAGAACATGAAATTTAACTTACAATAATTGAGTTATCGAGATTATCAAAATGCTAGAGGTAAAACATATTTAACACCGACGCGTTATAATAACAACACATATTGACTTCGGCACCATCTCCAATCAGCATGGTTTTCACCGGATTTTCATCGGATCTTTGCCATATCACATTTGATCTTCGACAAATCTTCATTGGAATCAAATCACTCTAATATGGATTCACCTGATCTTTACCGAATCTTCGTCGGAGTCGAATCATCCGATTTTCGTCCGAAGTGTAAGAATATGAAAACTAACATGCAACAATTAAGTTACTTTGTTAAATATAAAATTGGAGATACATTTAAATGTTTACTTGGTACAATAAATATTTTATCATGTTTAAGACTATTGTTATCAATCTAACATGTTTTATATCACAATAAATATAAAATTAGATGTTAATATAATGTTTATACATAAATAACAATTTGTAACACTTTACAAAAAATTGTGTAACCCTTTACAATAATAACAACAGTTGTCGACGTCGGCGCCGTCATCATCACCGGAATCATGGGTATATGGGTATCATTAGACTGCTATCGATAAAGAAAAAAAGTTTTGTGTTCGAAGTTTTGTCAGATTCATCTATGTTTTTAGTTAGATCAATTTGTTGGTTTTTTTTGTTTCGTTGTACAAAAAAGAGAGAAGAAAAAAGAGAAATAATGGAGTTGTACAAAAAAAAGAGAGAAAAAAGAGAAATAATGGAGAAATGATATGTCACTAACTTAAGGGCAAAACCGTCTTCTAACCCTTCCCGCGCTACAATTATTTTAATTTTTGAAAAATTTGGTTAGATAGCTAATTATTTTCTTGTTATAGTTATCTAGCTTATTATCTCTTTTTTATTAATTTATACTAAATTGGAAATATGAATGGACCTACCGTTGAAAAGAAAATTTAAAATCGACATATGGTCACAAATTATCTATGTGATCTGTCGATAAAGCCGAGTTCGAGTGAGCTATTTATTAACGCAATCTCTCACCATATCCAATACATGCAATCCTATTGACACTCTCGAAGGCAAACGAATCAATCTGATCTTTATAACACTTCCTCCAGCATAACCCTCAAACTCCACACACATATCTTGCATATCGATTGTGATTCCTTGTTGTTTCCGAGGTTATGTTGGAGATAGTGTTTTATAGAACCATCTAGAGAAAAAAGAGCTAACAACCATGACCGATGTTTTAAAGTTGGTGTTTCAACGTCTTCATTGGCCCGCTGAGTTAGAGGTTGATAGAATCAAAGATTCATACCATTAGATCTTTCCTCTGAAAAAATAGCGGTAGTAGAAGCCGATTATCATTGTTAAAAACATTATCAATGCTTTTCGATGTCTAATCTTTTGATTGCATTTTATGAGAACCCAATCCATAATTTTATCCACAATTGCTCCTTACATAATTGTAACAAAAGAAATTCCGCTGCTTCCCGTGATTCGTCGAGTTCTTTTCTTTGGTATCATGCGGATCATGCAATGAATGAATATTATTACAATCGCTAAATTTGTATAGTTAAGCAAGTATGAGCTCAATAGCATACATACACAAATTGTAATTGCACTTTGAAAACTAAAGACAATATTCACCTTACGTAAATAGCAATAGATATTGCAAGGGCCCACACCTTGTGCCTTTTGCGGGTTACACAAAATTTATTAATTGGTTTTTTGAATTTAAAATAACAATTAATGTACCTCGAGAGATGATTCCGAAAGGACTTTCCCTAGCTAAGCCACCCATTGGAGATAAAACCGAGATTGGTTAAGCTCATATCAATGTGCTCTCCCACTATATTTGATACCTGCAGTTTCGTTGACACCCTCAAATGTAGCAGATTCGATATGATCTTTATAACATCTGCTCTAGCACAATCCTCAGTCTCCGCTCACATATTTTGCAGATGGGCTGTGATTCCTTGATGTTTCTGAGGTTTTGTTGGAGCAAGTGTTTTAAAGATCCATCTAGAAAGAAGGAGAGCTAGCTAGTATGGTCGTGTTTCTTCGGAGATGCTTTATTTCATATAGATTATCATCGTCTTTTTTTGTGCTCAGGGAAACAATTGGTTTATATGCTTTCCTCTGGTTCACTCGGTTCATCGAACCCCAATTAAGATTGATTAGAGGATGATAATTGTGACGGTGATGATGATGATGATGGTTAATGGTCGTGACTAAGTAACAAAGAACGAAAGCTAAGTATAATTTTCAAAGATCTTTGTTCACAATTTCTTTGTAAATTATGTATAAACACCAAATACCACGATTCACTGAGATTTTAGGTGTATATTGTGTTAAATTTTGTGTTAAATTTAGGGGAATCCGACCATCTAACATTTTAATTTGTTTTGTGGTGATTCATAAGCTTAAATCGTTGTCGTTTGCGATACATATGTTTAAAAGTGAGACAGAGCTGGAAGGAGTCACTTGTGAACCCGATAATGATGCTACAAAAAAGATAATATACCTGGACACAATGAAAAAAAAAACCGACATTCTGATTTCACTTATTTCCCTCTTATTTTATCTCTATAACCCAATTCGTTGCAGTCGACAGTGTTTTCGACGTCTCTGTTACCGTTTTCTTGTACTTGACACCCAATATATCTTGCTTTTTCTTCTCTTCATCCTTTACATCGTTATACTAATTGTCTTTTTGCTCTGCCTTTTCTTCGTATTCTCAATCTTCCTCTTCGTTTTTCTTCTTCTTCTTATCCTTTTATCCTTCTTTCTTCTCACACTTTACATGCACTGCCAATGTCTTCACTATTGGCAAACGTTCTTTGGCGCCGTCTTTCCCACACAATTATGTTCCAAAGATTAATACAACTACATCTTATGTCTCTATTCACCAATATGAAATCAATAGCCTCCAATTCCACCCCTGGTCGAGAATCACGAGTATGTTCATCTCTTTCTTGTCCTTCTATCTATTGTTCTCTTACTTTACCTTTAAGCTTATTCTCCATCTCTTCCTTCTCCTTCTTCATATCGAGCACACGTCTGTCAAAACAACATTTTCCTACTCTATTAGAAGTTTATATTGAACAACGAATCTACATTTTAAATTATCTAAAAATACACCTTATCTTACAATATTTTTTTGGTTAAATATGTTTAGAATATTGAACCCAAAGTATTTACAAAATTTTTATATAGTTACTTAATCGTGTGAAGTGGAGACCACAAGAAGCCCTTTCTTATGCCATAGCTGATATCGAACCTAGCTTTGAAATGAATCATCTATGTTAGGCTTAACATTGACATTTTTCAAAAAATAAAAAAAGTCATACGAGTACAATTTTATGAAATCAGTGATCCTTCGCACGTTCTGGTTTCAACATCAACTACTAAATAAAAGTTTCAGTCGTGATGATGGTGTCCCAGGCTCGCTTGTAAGCAGCTTCTTTCTCTAACAACACTTTATGTACATTGTTTATCTGATTCAGTAACGTTGGTTGCTCTTGCTTCTCTCTGACCAGCTCTGCTTCGATTTTATTCCTTTACGTCTGCAAATGGTTACTTTCTTCCACTGTATTCTCGTGATCTTTCGGTTATTCACCATCTCATTCACATACTCATAAAACTCTTTGAGACTTCTTCTCATGCTCAAATTCTAATCCATCTCTCTCTTTCCTCATATCTTCTAGCTTCTGATCCAAATTGTATTCTGCCTCGTCACCAACTTTTAACGTCTGATCTATATTTTTGTTCTCAGTCACTAACTTCTCAGTTTCAAGTCTCTAGTTCCCAAAAATTTCTTATGATTTCTATAACTTCTTCAGAACTTGTTGAAGCTCTGAATCCACAAATTGTTTTTCCTCAACGTTTATTGCTAACATCCTTTTCAGTTCATAAATTTCAATACTGCAGCTTGCATCCGATTTTTTACCGAGTCCATGTAATTCTCAAATTACTTGCGCAGGAAGCAACAACACCAACATTCGATGTACCAGTATTTAAATTGACCCTGATGTATGGTCGATGCAAGAGTGTTCACATATTGTCAAACACAAAGTTACTTGAGTTTCAGGGTCAAGCGACCGCCATGGATTGATGGTGAGATTTCGATCTACATGCGTGGCTACGGAGTGGTGGGACCGAAGTGTGGTTGAGGGGTGGATGATTAGAGTTTCGGTGATGCCGGAGGATTTCTCTTCTCTGAGATTCCGACCGCCGGAGGATAGTGACGGATCCCGATTGAATGAATCGATTTCTCTGGTGTGTGCTATGTTGCTTCTCTCTCTCTGTTTCACTTTTCCGAGTAGGTTGCAAGGCGTAAATATATCTCTATCCACTCGCGAGGCTGCCTCGGTGGTTTTCGTTCCCGGTAGTCAAGAGGCGTGGTGAGGGATTCTCTCCACTCGAGTTCGTCGGTGTGTGGTTCATATTAGAGACACAAGCCCAATCCCACATTGTTCCAACAAGGTCTATGTATTTCTAGCAAGAAGAAGTTTAAAGAAGGCCCATGTGTGTTTAGGTTTTCCTCACAAGTGGTTGTATAAATATAAGTATTAGGTTTGTGAGAATTGTATCGAAGGCTGCAATTTGTGCAACCACATTTTCCTCCTTATGAAATATTAATCAAACTCTTTTGTTTTTGGTGACAAAGCTAAAGATTTCTCATTTTCTCTTCTTTGTTCTTACATTTGAATAAAGTTCAATGAACTATCTTTTTATCATTTTCGTTTTTTGTTTCAATAAGCTCTAAAATCCACTTGGTTTGGATTATCTCACATGGTAGCAGAGCCACGTTAGTGAGAAGACTTTCTCTGCAACTCAAGACATAAACGACGCCACTTCCGCTGCTGACTCAAACGGGAAAAGGGAATTGGGCCAAATAAAGAATGAGAAAAGGCCCATCTTGGTTCAAAAGTCTTCTCCTCGAGATGTACCTGCAAATCACGACAAAGTCATAAACACAAAGCAGAGCTGCAGCTTGAAGACAAATAGTACAGAGAAGGCGTTCAATATCAAGCTAGCAAATGGATTTCAAACCCTTGATTCATTGTGCTCAGTGTGATTGCGCCACCTGTCTGTGTCTCTTAGGGTTTTCTGATTTTTGTATAAATAGGAACATTATGTTCATTGTAAGACCTTAAGCGAGAATGAGATAATAAATATGTTCATCGCCTCTTTCAATTTTATCTAAGTTTCTCTTTTGTCTTCATGGTATCAGTTCCATGGAACTCTTCTCTCTTCCAACTCTTAGTATCACCAACTGTTTTACGATTAAACTCGCCGAACAAAACTACATCTTCTGGAAATCTCAATTTGAGACCTTTCTCTCTGGCCAGCGCCTTCTAGGGTTCGTTACTGGCTCCTTACCGCCACCTTCGGCAACAATCACCGTTCCTGGAATTAACAATACCACCAACACAACGCCAAATCCTGATTATGCAAGTTGGCTTCAGTTCGATCAGGTTGTCAAGTCCTGGCTCCTCGGCTCCTTTTCAGAGGACATTCTGAGCATTGTTGTCAACTGCGGCAGCTCTCATGAGGTATGGATGACTCTTGCCAAACACTTTAACCGGGTTTCATCCTCTAGGCTGTTTGAGCTACAAAGGCGTTTACAAACTGTTGCTAAGAAAGAGAAGACTATGGAAGTTTATCTGAAAGAGTTTAAAAGCATATGTGATCAGTTAGTTTCAGTTGGGAGTCCTGTTGATGAAAAGATGAAAATTTTCTCTGCCTTGAATGGTCTTGGGAGGGAGTATGAACCGATAAAGACCACTATTGAGAACTCTATGGATTCCTTCCCAAGTCCAACACTAGAAGACGTAGTCCCTAAGCTCACTGGTTACGATGATAGACTTTAGGGCTATACGGTGGACACAACAGTCTCTCCTCATCTAGCATTCACTATCACTCACTCTGACTTCACCTCTGGTTATTACAACAATAACAACAATAGTAACAGAGGTCGTGGCTACAACAACGGTGGAAATCGGTTTGGTTATGGTCGCGGCAGAGGCTCCTTTTCAACAAGATGAAGGGGTTTTCATTAACAAATATCCTCCTCTTCTAGCTCTGCAAGTGCTCAGTCTGGTAATGCTTCAGTGGTTTGTCAGATATGTGGAAGGAGGGGACATCCTGCTCTCAAATGCTGGCACAAGTTCAATAACAGTTACCAACATGAAGATGTGCCTTCTGCAGCTCTTGCAGCTTTGCGAATCACTGATGTTAGTGAGAACAATGGTCAGGAATGGTTTCCTGATACAGGCGCCTCAGCTCATGTAACAAACAACTACCATGCTCTTCATCAATCTCAGCCATACCACGGCAACAACTCAGTCATGATAGCCGATGGCAATTTCCTTCCCATCACTCACACGCAACCAAGAAGCTACTGGTCATGGGAAGCTCCCATGATGGTCTTTACAGCTTAGAGGAACCAAGGCTGCAAGTTTTCTATTCCACACGCCAACACTTTACAAGTGATGAAGTTTGGCATAGACGCCTCGGTCACCCTCATCATCAAATCCTCCAAAAGTTGTCAAAGAACCAGTCTATCTCCATCAATAAGCTCACCAAATAGGTGTGTGAAGCTTGTCACCTTGCCAAAAGTGCAAAATTTCCTTTTTCTGCTTCTTCTTTCATCGCATCTAGAATTCTTGAGAGGATCCACTGTGATTTGTGGGGTCCCTCTCCAACAGTGTCTGTACAAGGGTTCAGATATTACGTTGTGTTTATTGATAACTACTCTCGGTTCAGTTGGTTTTACCCCTTAAAATTAAAGTCAGACTTCTTCTCTATATTTGTTGTGTTTCAAAAGATGGTTGAAAACCAATTTAGTTACAAAATTGGGCAGTTTCAATACGATGGAGGGGGTGAATTTATCAGTAAGCAGTTTTTGCAACACCTCCAAGACAGGGGCGTTCAACAGTTGATCTCCTGCCATCATACACCTCAGCAAAATGGCTTAGCTGAAAGGAAGCACAAACATCTCACTGAATTAGGCTTGTCAATGTTGTTTCAAAGCAGATTACCTCTTCAATATTGGGTAGAATCATTCGTTACAACATAATTCCTCTATAATCTTTCCCAACAACATCGTTAGAGGACTCTGTCTCCCCATTTGAGAAAGTCTATGGCAAACCACCAGATTACTCGGCTTTAAGATCCTTTGGGTGTGCATGTTATCCAACATTAAGAGACTACGCCATCACAAAATTTGATCCAAGATCACTCCCATGTGTTTTTCTTGGTTACAACGACAAATACAAAGGCTACAGGTGTTTACATCCACCCACAGGTCGAGTTTATATTAGTAGACATGTCATTTTTGATGAAATTGTCTTCCCTTTCTCAAAAATGTATGGAAACCTCCATCCTTAGGCTGCTACACCTCTCCTTGCGGCCTGGCAAAAGAGCTTTCACTCTTCGTTTCCTTCTGCACCTGCAAGTCCAGCTAGTGATTCTTCATCAGATTCTGTTTCTGCGCCTACAACCTCTGCACCTGCAGAAATATCAGAAATACCTGCAGAAATTTCTGCTTCATTTGATCATTTTGTCTCTGCAATAGCTTCAATACCTGCATCATTACCTGAAATTGCAAGTAATTCTTGTCTCACTAATGCAGCTCCAATGTTCACCGAGGATGACTTTCCACCACTGATGCAACCTTCACCAGCAAATCCAGCCTCGTCGATATTTCTCCTGTCACGGTCACTACAAGAAAACACAGTTTTTGTGACCAATTTTTGTGATTCTTTTTTTGGTCGCAAAAAAGTGGGACGAAAGTGTGACTGATTTGCGACCACTTTGCGACTACTCGCAATGCAGTGGCAAAACAGTCGCAAATTAACGACGAAATAGAGGAGTCACAAAAGGGTCTCAAATTTGCGACTGTTTAAGGACTTGTAAAAGTAGTCCCAAATTTGTGACTGATTTGCTTCGGTTTAGCAACTCCACTCGATTTTTTTAAAATAAACATCAAATAATATACAAAAATATTCTAAACCATAAATTCTAAACCCTAAATCATCAAATAATATACAAAAACATCAAATAATATACAAAAAATTCAACACTTAAATTTTTTAAAATATAATCATTTTATAAATCCTAAATTATAAACCCTAAACCTCTAACCCTTAATCATAAACTCTAAATCTTAAATTGTAAAATATATTTTTGAACAGCTATATACCCAAAATCATTGTAAAGTGATATTCAAACCTTATATGTTCTTAAAGTTTATGGTTTAGGGTAACATTTACACTAATTTGCAAACCCAGTTTTTGTGACCAATTTGAGACTAATTTGAGACTAATTTTTGATAGTAGTCACAAATAGTCCCACATTTGGGACTAATTTGCAACTCCACTTGATTTTTTTATAGAAATCAATAAATTCTAAACACAAACCACAAACCCTTAACCCTAAACCCTAAACCTCTAACCTTTAATCATAAACTTGATCTAAATCTTAAATTGTAAACAAAATTTTACACATAAACATCAAATAGTATACAAAAAAATTCAACACTTACAATTTTTTTTAATATGATCATTGTATAAATCCTAAATTCTAAACCCTAAACCTCTAACCCTTAATCATAAACTCTAAATCTTAAATTGTAAACTAGATCTTACACATAAACATCAAATAATAAACAAAAAATATAACACTTACAAAAATTTCAATCTAATCATAACATCTACTAAGTGTTACATGTGTTTTATAAGGAATGATTTTGAAAGATAAAAATTATCTCAAAATTTATTTATTTATAAGTTTTAACATATTTTTGAACTGCTATATACACAAAATCATTGTAAAGTCATATTCAAACTTTCTAGGTTCTTATAGTTTAGGGTAAAGATTTTTGATTGTCACAAAATAGTCCCAAATTTGCGACCGTTTAGCAACTCCAGTCGATTTTTTTTAATAGTAGTCACAAAATAGTCCCAAATTTGCGACTAATTTGCGACTAAATAACAAAAATAATGAAATCTTCTCATTGGCTAGTTCATTGAGACAAGGATTGAGATCCTCCACCGTTGATTGGTTTAATCCAACGGTGAGGATTTAATCTACTTTATCTTTTTTTTTTTTTAATTTTTGATCTCTCTTCCTACGATCTTCTTCTTCTTCCTTTTTCCTTCTCTCTCTCTCTCTCCCTCCTACGCTCTTCTTCTTCTTCCTTGAAATAATGAAAGCTCCTATTTTTTTTTCCAGATCCGTTGCTGTCAATGAGAAGCTTCATCTCGGAGGAGGAGGAGGCAGTGAGCGGTTGGAGAGGAATTGTAGATCTGAGCCGCCATTCGTGGGAGAAGAAGATACAGGCGCCGGCGAGGGAGAAGAAGATGCAGGCGGAGGAGCAGATGCGACGCGGAGGAGCAGATGCGACGCGAAGGAGCAGGTTCGTGGTGGTTGCTTCCCGGCGGCCTAAGCCAGACGGAGGAGCTCGCAACGCGAGGAGGAGCAGATGCGACGCGAGGAGGAGTAGATGCGGAGGAGCAGATGCGAGGGAGAAGAAGATGCATGCGGAGGAGCTCGCGAGTCAGGCTGAGCCAGAGAGAGGAGCAGCTTGCCGGAGAGAGAAGCAGTCAGAGAAGAGACCGGAGAAGAGACCGGCGGGGAGATCTGTTTTTATTTATTTATTTATTTATTTATTTTTCATTTTTTTAATTAATTAATTA
>PKMM01021418.1:93180-106668 GCA_002933915.1 Eutrema heterophyllum
TGAAGTAGATTAGGGTGATTCTAGGTTTGTTCTTGATATTTAGGAGTTAGATTACTTGAAATCCTTGTTCATTAAGTGTTCTTAATGCTAGATTGACCTTGATCTAGTTGATCTAGAACCTAGGGAGTTTCATCACCCGGAAGGTGTTTGATGAAAGTCTTGAACGAATTTAATGAGTGCTTTTCATATCTTAGCCAACGGAAGTTGTAGTCTAAGGTGAATTGTGGCTATCTAGACTTGTGTTCATTGCTTGTTAGTCATAGAATCGCGAACGGACGTTTATGACGGTTTATGACTAAGAAAGGGGTTAATACCATGGACGTGGATTAATCTTTAGTGTGTTCTAAGGCCTAAGGAGGTATTTAGTCGAAAGTTTGAGCATCTTGAATAGATTAAAGGATCACCCGAGTCGTTAACTTTACCCGAGAATTCGTTTGTTTAAATCGATATTAAACGTTCTCTTGATTACTTTGCTTCTCGTTTATTGGAATTGAAATTGTGTCATGTCATTTATTAAATTTCTGTATGTTTCACTTGTTCGATAAAAACCCAACCCCAATTATCGCTTAGATTAGATAGCGTCTTGTATTCTTAGTGCGCCGTTCTTATTTCCTTGTGGATTCGATCCCAAAGTGCTGCAATCGCATGCCATTAGATTGAGGCATTGTGCAAAGTGGGTAATTGTGCGGACCGTAAAAAGTCCAACTATCAGACAGCTTCACTACTTCTTGGGAATTCAGGTTCAAATTCACGAAAATGGGATGTTTTTATCCCAACAGAAATATGCTGAAGACTTGCTTGTCGTGGCAACCATGGAAAAGTGCTCTCCAATATGCTGACGCCACTTCCGCTGCAGTTGGACAGAATTCCAGATCAAAAGGAACCTTTCTCCGATCCTACTTATTTCCGAACTTGCAGGTAAACTTCAATACCTCACATTGACAAGACCTGATATCCAGTTTGCTGTCAACTATGTGTGTAAGAAAATGCATCAACCATCAGTCTCTGACTTCAATCTACTCAAACGGATTATGCGTTACATCAAAGGAACTGCCTCCATGGGGATTTTCTTCCACAAACACACTGATTCTACTCTAAGAGCATACAGTGATAGTGATTGGGCGAATTGCAAGGAAACCAGGAGGTCTATTGGTGGTTTTTGTACATTCTTTGGCCGAAATCTCATCTCATGGTCATCTAAGAAACAACCAACGGTGTCTAAAAGCTCTACGGAAACAGAATATCGGTCTTTATCCGACATAACCTCGAAAATAAAATGGATATGCTCTCTGCTCCGTGAACTTGGTGTTCCTCTTCCTGATACACCGGAATTATACTGCGACAACCTCTCATCAGTCAGGTTGGCCGCTAATCCAGCCTTCCACTCTCGCACCAAACATTTTGACTTGGACCATCACTAAGTAAGGGAAAGAGTGGCTCTCGGATCATTAGTTGTCAAACACGTCCCAAGTTATCACCAAATTGCAGACATCTTTACGAAATCTCTACCCTTTGATGCGTTCACAAGACTACGTAACAAACTTGGTGTGGATTTCCCTCCTACACCAAGTTTGAGGGGGACTGTTAGTGAGAAGACTTTCTCTGCAACTGAAGACATAAACGACGTCACTTCCGATGCTGGCTCAAACGGGAAAAAGGAATTGAGCCAAATAAAGAATGAGAAAAGGCCCATCTTAGTTCAACTAAAGAATGAGAAAAGGCCCATCTTGGTTCAAAAGTCTTCTCCTCGAGATGTACCTGCAAATCACTTGATATATCATGGTTTTTACCCGTTTTTAGCCATGATATAGGTCTTTTTTTTAGAGTATTTCTAGTGTTTTTGTAGTCTTTTAGAGTATTTTCAGGTTTTGGCACGTTTGAAGCATTCTGGAGCTGTTTGGAGCAAAGCAGAGATCGTGTAGCTGGGACAGCCGATTTGAAGCCCTTGTATCGACCGACACCACCTGGTGTCGATCGATACTGACACCATGAAGGAAGGAACGTGACTCACTGCCCTTGTATCGATCGATACCACTTACGGTATCTGTCGATACCGTCGTCGATGGAAAAGAAAACGCGACTTTTTACAAATCTGAAGAATTTGCTCTTTGGCCCAGAAGTCTCTATTATTTACAATAAAGCCCAAAACGTGTTTTAGCATTATAATTAGGTTTTTCAGCCACTTTTGTTGGCTAAGCTTTATTTTATTCATGATATTTTCAGAGAGATTTGTTCCAGGGTTTTTAGAGAGACAATTATGAACCCCTTGTTTCTTATTGATTTCTTTTATGCAAATCTATTCATCATTAATTTCTGTTCCATTGATCATGTATGAGTATATCTCCTTTTAGGTTAAGGGTTTTCTTATAAAGGATTTCATTGAGTGCTGGTAATTGATTTGTTAGGATTCATAATCTGAATTAGTTCTTCACCATAGGTTGTTCTCAAAGCTAATTCTAGGTTGACGAATCTGGAACTTAGATCTTAGGTTAATCGATTAGGCACGACAGTGCAATTGATAATCTGACAGAACTTAGGGTGAGCAAAATATCTATCCGCAAAGAGATTTGGTTTAGTTGTTTTGTGAACATATAAAACCTGAACTTTAAAGCTGGTTTAGATCTTTAGTTTTTGCAAAGAGATTTGAGATTCTAGGATTTAGACTAAGATAATTCTCGCAACGACAGTTGGTTAATTATAGCTTAGTGATTTGAGTTCAAGAACCGTGCATAACCTGAATCCTGATTAATTGGTTTATCTGCATTCTCTGATTTCCTGAGAAACACTCTGAGCCTATATTCCCTCCATTGAATTTACAACTCTTTTATTGTTTATTGCTTTCTGTTTCAACTGAATTGCTTAGCTTAATTCAACTCTAAATAATCTATTGTGTGATTCTTGAGTCTTTGTGGTTCGACCCCTACTATACTGCAGCTACAGCTTTAGTACTTTTAGGGTATTAATTTTGAGCTTATCAAAATTTGGCGCCGTTGCCGGGGACTCTAAATTCGCCATTAGATTTTAGCTTAGAATTTCGACTAAGTTTGTCGATATCGATCGATACCCAACTGGTGTCGGTCAATACTCGTCATATTTTTTTTTTTAATTTTTGTTACTTGCGTGCTTTGACTTTTGTGTTTCAAGTGTATGCCTAATCGTGAAACTAGGAGAAACAAGATCATGCAGCTAGTTAATCTTTCCAACGAGGAACTATCACTTTTGGAACGCACAAAAAGGAGAACAAATAGGCCAGCAGAGATGAACAATCTAATGGTTTTGGTTCGTGATGATACTGGAGCTTTGAGGGACCAAGAGGGTCAATTGTGCAATGAGAGGGGACAACGACTTGATGGAGATGGAAACATCATTGTCCCTCCAGCTGTTGCGAATGTTGGGAATGATGTGGTTGATCGTGGTAGGACAATTGGAGAGTATAACAGGCCTGATCAGTTATATGCCAATCGATCAGCGATTCGTCCACCTGCTTTCCAGAGGAATGACTTTGAGCTGAAACCTGCATACTTCACTCTTGTGGGTCAGCACCCTTTTCATGGTCTTCCTCATGAACACCCCATGGATCACATTGAGAGGTTTGAGGACTTGGTTACTAGCATCAAGTACAATGGAGTGTCCAACGATTACCTCCTCTGTAAGCTTTTCCCATACTCTCTTGGTGGGGATGCAGCTTATTGGCTTAAGCAGTTGCCGCCTGGATCACTGACTACTTGGAAGGAAACTAAGAATGCCTTCTTGAACAATTTTTATGATGATGCGAGATCCGAAGAGCTTAGGAATAAGATCTCTCAATTTTCTCAAGGAGCGACTGAGGCATTTAAGGGTTCTTGGATCAGATTCAGATCATATCAGAGAGATTGTCCACATCACGGGTTCACTAAGGTTCAGTTGCTGGGTATTTTCTTCAGAGGGATTGATTGGAGGTATCAGATGGCCTTAGAGGCTGCGAGCAATGGAAATTTTAACACCAGGTATCCTGACGATGCTTATGTGCTTATTGAGAACTTGGCGTCTAGCAATAGCACCAAGAATGCAGACTTTGAGCGGAAAAAGCAGGCTGAGAATTTGGATGGATCGCAGATTGCTGAGGTTCAAGCTAAGCTGGATTCAGTGCACAATCTTCTAATGGCAAAGACGAAGAAGGCTGTTCACTTTGCTGATGATGTCAAGAATTTCGAAAAAGATGAAGTGGAAGACGTTAACTACATTGGTAGAGCTGGGTTTCAAGGTCAGAGATTTCAATACCAGCAAAACAACAACCGAAACTTCACCAACAATGCTCAGCAAGGAGGGTACAAGTATGAAGCCAAAACTTCTGAAAGCAAGGTTGACTCTATGATCGAACAGATTCTCGAGGGACAACAGAAGATGAAAGTGGACTTCAATGGGAAGATGGATCCTATGTACACACACCTAAATGGAAAGATTGAAACTCTTAGCATTCATCAGAGGAGGCTAGAAACTCAGGTTGCCCAAACTGCAGCAGCTGTGATCGACCGACACCACCCAATGTCGATCGACACCAGTGCAGATACTTTCACGGGACATCTCAAAACCCCGTGTATCGAGCGACACCACTACCAGTATCGATCGACACCAACCTGAAGAGACGACAGAGAAGCCTTGTATCGATCGACACCAACCTGGTGTCGGTCGACACCCCTCGCAGACTGAGCCAGAAACTGTGAAAACACCCAAGATTGTCGAGGAAAGGGTTTACAAGCCTAATGTGCCATATCATATACCACCTAGACACCTCAAAGGTCCCATCTCTGCATAGAAGTTGCTCGGTTTTGAGAAGATAGTAAGGAGGATTCCTGATAAGCTCAAAATTAATACCCTAAGAGTACTAAAGCTGTAGCTGCAGTATAGTAGGAATCGAACCACAAAGACTCAAGAAAATCACACAATAGATCAATTAGTTTCGAATTAAGCTAAGCAATTCAGTTGAAACAGAAAGCAATAAACAATAAAAGAGTTGTAATTCAGTGGAGGAAAGATAGGTTCAAGGTGTTTCTCAGGAAATCAGAGAATGCAGATAACCAATTAATCAGGATTCAGGTTATGCACGGTTCTTGAACTCAAATCACTAAGCTATAATTAACCAACTGTCATTGCGAGAATTATCTAAGTCTAAATCCTAGAATCCCAAATTTCTTTGCAAATCCTAAAGATCTAAACCAGCTTTAAAGTTCAGGTTTGATATGTTCACAATACAACTAAACAAAATCTCTTTGCGGATACCTATTTTGCTCACCCTAAGTTCTGTCATATTATCAATTGCACTGTCGTGCCTAATCGATTAACTTAAGATCTAAGTTCCAGATTCGTCAACCTAGAATTAGCTTTGAAAACAACCTAAGGTGAAGAACTAATTCAGATTATGAATCCTAACTAATCAATTACCAGCACTCAATGAAATCCTTTATGAGAAAACCCTAAACCTAAAGTGGATCTACTCAGACGTGATTAATGGAACATAAGTCATAGATGAATAGAATTGCATAAAAGAAATCAATAAGAAACAAGGGGTTCAGAATTGTCTCTCTAAAAACCCTGGAACAAATCCCTCTGAAAGTATAAAGAATAAAATAAAGCTTAGCCAACAAAAGTGGCTGAAAAACTTAATTATAATGCTAAAACACGTTTTGGGGCTTCTTGTAATAATTAAAGACTTCTGGACCAAGGTGCAAACTCTCCAGACTTGTAAAAAGTCGCGTTTCCTGTTTTCCTACAGTCGGTATCGACCGACACCATTAGTGGTATCGATCGACACACTGCTTCTTTTGCTCGCCAGACTGGACTGTCTTCACGAAAACTGGCATAACTTTTGATTGCACCGTTGGAATGGCCTCAAAGCACTTCCAAATGAAAGCTAATCCATTGACCTGTCTTGTATCAAAATTTGAGATCAATCCATGGGTGGGAAGTTCTTCAACAAATGCCAAACTTCTGACGTCTCTGCATGATTCTGCATCTTCATATGCTCATTTTCACCCAAAACGGCTCCTTTCTCCCAAAGTCACCTAAAACCTGAAAAGACTCAAAAAGACTCCAAAAATACTAAAAAGACTCTATAAATAAGACTTATATTATGGCTAAAAACGGGTAAAAACCATGATGAAGAAGCTTTGGAATACCGCCCTTTGCTTAGTCACTTCCGAGATTGCAGAGAAACTCTAGAGGAGATCCAAGCATTCTTCATCAAGGCAAGAAGCACCCCACCATTGAAGCAGTTGACTAAGAGAGAAGACCCAGGAAATTTTTTGGTTCCATGCTCTATCTCTGGAGTTGAATTCAAAGAATCTCTCGTTGATTCAGGGTCTAGTGTCAATGTCATGTCAAAGGCAATTGTAGAGAGGTTGAGAATTGCTATGAGATCTCCTAAGATGACTCTCACATTCGCGAACTCTTCCACCTCAGTCCCATATGGTACCATCCCTAATTTGCTTGTTAAAATAGGAGATTGTCTGGTTCCTACTGATTTTCAGATTGTGGAGATGAGTGAACGTTCTAGTACGCATTTGATTCTTGGAAGACCGTTCATGGCTACAGTTGGTGCAGTTATAGACACGCCTAGTAAGAGAATCTCTTTCTCATACATTGACAAAGAGGTCTCCTACAAAGCCATTCCTTCTGGAAGAGCTCCCAAACATGTCAAAAGTATCATCGTTGCTACATGAGAGACGTTGATGGTTGACCTTTTGGATGAGTCTTATGATGAGCCAAATTTCATAGACGTTTTAGATGGTCCTTCTATCATCACCAAGAAAGACATCAAAAAAGCTAAGGCAAAAAAGGAGGTGAAGAATAAAAGAGTCGAGAGTGCTACCCATGTGACTCTAACCCCTCAGAAGTGTGATGGAGATTCGATTGAATATAAGGTGAAGTGCAAGGGAACTTCAAAACCATTCTCTAAGGTTAGAGTTATCCTCCCTTCAGAGCTGAAAGAGAAAGGAAAGGATGTTGTGGAGGGTATGTTGAGCAGAATTCTGAAGCTGGAGATGTCTGGTTGTAGAACTTGTCTGAGAGTAAGTTCTCAATTTTCTTCTGACTGATCACCTGAGCCAAAGTCAAGCTAGTAACGTAAAACAAGCGCTTAGTGGGAGGCAACCCACTGGTAAGTCTGTATATAAGTTCTTTTATTTTTGTCATTTTTCGTTTTTGTGTCTTGTGTCTTTGTGTGAATCAGATGAACATGTGTTGTGTTGACCGATACCATTCTAGTATCGATCGACACTAGGAGGAACAGAGATTGTTTCGACCTACGCTTAGTATCGATCGATACCAGGCTGTGTGTCGGTCGACACCCCTACCCCACGCGCAGGTAAGTTCCTGTTTTTCACGATTCCACTCAGTTCCTTTGATTTCTTTTACCAACTCTAGACTAGATAACACTGGGGATAGTGTTGTTTAAGTCTGGGGGAGGTAGTTGCTGACAACGTTTTTGTTTTTCTTAAAGTTAGTCGTTTTTGAGTCAAAAGTTGTTTTATTGAGTCAAAATTTGTTGGAGATGATGATCTTTTTCTTGAATATATTGTTCTGACTTTGCTTTTGAGTGACCAGTGTTACAGAATCAGTTCTAGATCGGACTAATGAAAAATCCAAAGGCTGACCAGTTAACTAGAAGACACCCATGTTTCCAGCAGAGTCCATTAAAGCCTGAGCCAAATTTTTGCACTTCATCGATATGGTTGATGTCCATAAAGGTTGATTCCTCATTCATATCTGACAAAGGAACCCTTGTGTTTAAAGTAATGGTATCTCTCTCCCCTGTTATAAGTTAATAAATAAGAGCATAAAAAGATGAAATGATTTTCTTCTGAGTAAAGGGCTAGGAAAATTTCCAGCGATCCCATTATTCTACTTGTGAAGGAATGATCACACAAAGGTTGGAAGCGAGGTTAGGAAAATTTCCCGTGATACCACTATTCGCCTACTCATTTGATACATAGAGAGGGAAGAACCGGAGATTCGGTGGCAAACACCATCAATACTCGCGTTTCAGACCTTAATGTGTATATGCGGATCTAAAAAAAAAAGAGAAAGGACATGATGAGAAACAAGTATGGGGAGAAAAAACAATACCAAAAGTGTAAAAATTGGGTGGTTCTTCTGCCAAGATATTGTATGGGAAAGAATCTAGAAGGTTCTTGAACATTGATTACAGCGATGAAACTGGCGATGAAGACTTGGATGGATAATGTTGTGAAATAATGTGTGTAGTCTGGGAAGCTGCGAATGTCTACGGAGAAGTACATGGTGGTTAGATTTGGAACTGGTTAGGTGATATCTGGAGAGCTAGGGAAAAAGGTCATTGCAGTGTTTCAGGAACATGTGAGTCTCCGTGTTTTTCAAACCTCTTTCTCTGGTTTAGCTTTATCTTTGCTTGAGGGCAAGCAAATGCTAAGTCTGGGGGAGTTGATATATCATGGTTTTTACCTGTTTTTTAGCCATGATATAGGTCTTGTTTTTAGAGTCTTTCTAGTGTTTTTGTAGTCTTTTAGAGTCTTTTCAAGTTTTAGCACGTTTGAAGCATTCTTGAGCTGTTTGGAGCAAAGCAGAGATCGTGTAGCTGGGACAGCCGATTTGAAGCCCTTGTATCGACCGACACCACCTGGTGTCGATCGATACTAACACCATGAAGGAAGGAACGTGACTCACTGCCCGTGTATCGATCGATACCACTTATGGTATCGGTCGATACCGTCGTCCATGGAAAAGGAAACGCAACTTTTTACAAATCTGAAGAATCTGCTCTTTGGCCCAGAAGTCTCTATTATTTACAATAAAGCCTAATACGTGTTTTAGCATTATTATTAGGTTTTTCAGCCACTTTTGTTGGCTAAGCTTTATTTTATTCTTGATATTTTCAGAGAGATTTGTTCCAGGGTTTTTAGAGAGACAATTATGAACCCCTTGTTTCTTATTGATTTCTTTTATGCAAATCTATTCATCTATGATTTATGTTCCATTGATCATGTCTGAGTAGATCTCCTTTTAGGTTAAGAGTTTTCTCATAAAGGATTTCATTGAGTGCTGGTAATTGATTTGTTAGGATTCATAATCTGAATTAGTTCTTCACCATAGGTTGTTCTCAAAGCTAATTCTAGGTTGACGAATCTGGAACTTAGATCTTAGGTTAATCGATTAGGCACGACAGTGCAATTGATAATCTGACAGAACTTAAGGTGAGCAAAATAGCTATCCGCAAAGAGATTTGGTTTAGTTGTTTTGTGAACATATCAAACCTGAACTTTAAAGCTGGTTTAGATCTTTAGGATTTGCAAAGAGATTTGNAACCCTAACCCTTAAATTGCTCTTTCTCCAGAAACTTAGAGGAAGAAGCTGACGAAAAGCAAAGATTTGTTCGTGAAGGAAAAAGAATTCAACAAATAATGCCCGAAAACATAGAGTTAATCCTGAAGATCTCTAAAGGATTCACAATCGATGTACCAGATCCTAAGCAACCTTACGAGTACTTTATAGTTATGGTATGGACGGACGCAGAAGATCAATACGGAAAACGAGCGGTGAAGTTTTACAAAGGCTTCCAGTGGTTCGATAGTAAAAAACTTGTGATTCCTTTAGATTCTCCTGAAGATCAATATCTTCACATTGAATTTCAAAGAAGATTTTCGTGGAAAGATCCCGGAACATCGAAAGGTACTACTGTGTGTAGGACCAAAAATTCGCACATAAACAAGAAAGCAATTTAATCACGAATATATAAATAAACGTTAAGGAAATATGAGATTAAGAAAACGATGTAACAAAGACGAAACAATGGAGGCGAGATAACTCTCTTTCCTTAACTCAAAGAATCGCCTATAGTGCGACGGTAAAAAGAAGATTCATGAATCCTACGATACAATCATTGAATCCGTTATCGCAAACACTCGATAACGGATATGTCGAACTAAATTCTACGATACTCTCGAATAATAAACTTACTCTAAGTGATGGGGAATTGAAAGAAATTTTCTTTTGCTGTTGTGTTTTCTGTGTGTAATCGGATGTCTTTCTCTCAAGAAAGGCCATCGTATATATAGGAGAAGAGAGGAGGTTTAATTCCACAGCTTGCGTAGCAAGCTTAGCCTTGCTTAGCAAGCTTAGCCTTGCTTAGTAACCCTAGCCTTGGTCACCAAGTTTAGCCTTGGTCGACAAGCTTAGTCATGAGCCCAATGGCCCATTTCAATTCACACTTACACATTTTTTATAAAGCACACAAGCTTTTAAAAAATTGTTCCAACAATCCCTCACATGAATAGAAATGACTCTAAACATATGAAAACTGAATATACTAGACAGACTTGACTAGACTAGACTTGACTCGACTAGACTAGACAGACTTTTCGAGAGTATACGAAAATGTAATTGTATCTGAGAGGTAGCATTTTTCAGCTTTGAACCAATCATTTTTAATATATGTCGGGTTTACTCGGCCAGGAGGTGAACATGATGTCTTGAACCACCCATACTTTGATGTAAACCGAGACAACATGTATCGCGCAGCGACATTTTCTCGTAGAACTATGTTCTCTATTGTGTTCATTTTGGCCTTGAACATTCCTGGTTTTTCGTGAGTGAACTTGGAGAATATAGCCTCTCTTTCATTCTCCTAGAAATGGCCCTTATTTCACACTCACTATGTGATCTGCCATAAACTTGTTTGCAGAAGTATCCTATCATACTCCACTATTACACAGCTATAGAATCATTAAAAGCCAACGCTTATCCTCAATATTCACATGTAGCACTGTTTTATCACCCTAGGAACTGGGCAGAGACATAGTCTCACAGTGCTCAATTTTGAATCAGCTCAACTTCGTTTCCCTTTGAACCTAGATCTTGGGATCTCCAGTCACATAGGTGGGGTGTCCATCAAACGTAATCTTTGTCTATAGGCTTTAAACCCATTCTTGTTGATGATTTTAAAATTTGATCTCGCGGCAAACTTTTGGTGAACGGATCCGCTAAGTTATCAGCCGACTTGATGTAATCTATCGTAAGTACACCAGTTGAGATCAAATGTCTAATGGTCTTATGTCGTCTTCTTATATGACAAGATTTACCATTATATAGGTTACTCAGTGCCCGAGATATAGCTGACTGACTATCACAGTGTACACGTAATGCTGGCACTGGTTTCTCCCACATCGGGATATCTTCCAGAAAGTTCCGAAGCCATTCTACTTCCTCTGCAGATTTATCTAAAGCTATAAACTCTGACTCCATGGTTGATCTGGCCAGAAGTGTTTGTTTGAAAGATTTCTAGGATACTGTTGCACCAGCAAGAGTAAAGACATATCCACTCGTGGATTTAGAGTTTCCGGAATCCGAAATCCAGTTAGCATCATTTCCAATTCTGTTGGCTCTTTACCGAAGTTGATAACACCATATTTTATATGTTTTTAGGGCTTTATTTTCATATGTTTTGATCTCACATTGTATAGTTTTGAGATGTTTTCATGCATTTAGGGTCCAATTGAGTCTCATTGCATTTTAGATGTCATAAGTTGTCTTTGCACTCTTTTTGGCTTCTTTGAGCCATTTTCAGGAGTTCTTAGAGTTAGAAGAGTGTGGATAATCATCATGGAAGGTTAATGGGGAAAGAAAGGCAAGGAAACCATGAAGAAAACACTGATAAGTGATTTTATAGGCCATATGGCCGATAAGACAGGCCGATAGAATCATAAAATGAAGTTTTCCAAGCCGTCGCTCCTGTCAATGCTCCTGTGAAGAGTTTTATCGGCCATATGGCCGATAAAGAGGACCGATAAAAAGCATCACCTTGTGTTGAAGAGTACCAGTTCCTGTGAGAGTTTGTATCGGCCATTTGGTCGATATAATGTGCCCGATAAAATCAAAGGTCAAGCATCGTGAATATGTGCCTGGAAGATCGACTCACAAGGTAGCCTTCCCGATGGATTTAGCTTTGCGGCTCTTCATAACAGTTGTATTAAATTGAGTTAGCTTTCCAATGGGAGTGGTTTCATGTCATTCGGATCTGAGGTTCGAGAGTTATGGCCATTTTAGTGAACACATATCAACTCTACCGCGAAGGACGATGCATCCGAGAATGAAGGCTCACTGGTGATGGTTTTATCGGCCATATGGCCGATAAACCAGGCCGATAAAATGATCAAATTGTGTTTAAGACTTTTGGCTTGACTTTGGGTCCCTCCACTTTTGTATATAATCAACACTTAGTGGTGGAGTCTCAACAACTCTACAGACACGATTTCTGGGTTTCTTTTTACTGTTTTAAAGTCTTCTTCTTCTCTTTTATCACTTTTGTTCATGAATCTTTGAAGATCTACACCATTTTAGTGAAGATTTCCTTACTTTTCTTCCATCTTATTTTAATTATGTCTTTCATTTGTACGGTTTATATGTGTGATTTAACTATGTGTGAGTAGTTCTTCTAGGATTCTTGGGTAAGGTAGATTAGGGTGATTCTAGGTTTGTTCTTGATGTTTAAGAGCTAGATTACTTGATTTCCTTTCTCATTGAGTGTTCTTATTGCTAGATTAACCTTGACAAAGTTGATTTAGAACTCTAGGGAATTTCATGCCCGGAAGGTGTTCGATGAAATTCCCCAATGAATTCAATGAGTGCTTTTCATATCTAAGCCAACGGAAAATTGATGTCTAAGGTGAATTGTGGTTAATTAGACTTGTGCTTATTGCTTGTTAGTCATAGAATTGCGAACGGAAGTTTATGACGATTGATGACTAAGAAAGGGGTTAATACCATTGACATGGATTAATCTTTAGTAGTGATCTAGGGCCTAAGGAGGCAATTGATTGAATGCTTGAGTGTCTAGAATAGATTGAGAATCACCCGAGTTGATTGCTTTACCCGAGAATTCGTTTGTTTAAATTTGATATTAAACGTGTTTAGCTTTCGTTACTTGTTTATTTCTTTGTTTTTTGTATGTTTCAATTTGTTCTAATCAAAACCAAAACCGAATCATTGCTTAGATTAGATAGTGTCATGTATTCTTAGTGTGTCGTTCTTATTTCCCTGTGGATTCGATCCCAAAGTGCTGCAATGACATGCCATTAGATTGAAACATTGTGCACAACGGGTAATTGTGCGGACCGCAAAAAGTCCACTATCAATTTGGCGTCGTTGCCGGAGAAATTAGCAATAGCCATTAGGATTTGGATGCTATTTGAGACTAAGTTCTTGACTTTTACTAACTTTTTATTTTCTTCCTTTTTGTTTCTTAAAGTCGATGGCCATGGATTACAATGATTGGCCACAAGAAGAGGATGCCACATTTGATGATAGCATTGAAGATGAGCCATATGTGGAGCCACCATTTGATGAAAGTGTACTCACATCAGAGCAAAAAGTAAAGTTGGATGAGCTTTGCAAAGAAAACCCGACATTGACAAGGAGTGATCTCGCGATTATGATCCGTTTGAACCTCATGTCACATCGGGCAGCACTTGAGGGAAGGGA
>PKMM01021418.1:106717-153411 GCA_002933915.1 Eutrema heterophyllum
CGATTGGACTTGATCACTTGCCCATTTGTGAGACTGCACCATAAGAAAGATCAAATGAATGTGAGGGTTAGTTAAGAAGAGAACTTGTAGGCATGAGACATTGATGTTAAGAGAAAAGATTATGAGTTGCGATAAGCCTTGAATGAGTTAGAGTGGATTAAGTGTTTGTTTTTGCAACATGCTAGTATTTTTCAAGGTGATCATATCGAATGCTTACTAAGATCTTTTGGTTATGAGTCCCCACTTTCAAACCTCTCTTTCGGTTTGTCTTTTCTTGTTTGCTTGAGGACAAGCAAAAGGCAAGTCCGGGGGAGTTGATAACACCATATTTTACATGTTTTTAGGGCTTTATTTTCATATGTTTTGATCTCACATTTTATAGTTTTGAGATGTTTTCATGCATTTAGGGTCCAATTGAGTCTCATTGCATTTTAGATGTCATAGGTTGTCTTTGCACTCTTTTTGGCTTTTTTGAGCCATTTTCAGGAATTCTTAGAGTTAGAGGAGTGTGGATAATCATCATGGAAGGTTAATGGGGCAAGAAAGGCAAGGAAAACATGAACAAAACACTGATAAGTGATTTTATCGGCCATATGGCCGATAAGACGGGCCGATAGAATCATAAAATGAAGTTTTCCAAGCCGTCGCTCCTGTGAAGAGTTTTATCGGCCATATGGCCGATAAAGAAGACCGATAAAAAGCATCACCTTGTGTTGAAGAGTAACAGTTCCTGTGAGAGTTTGTATCGGCCATTTGGTCGATATAATGTGCCCGATAAAATCAAAAGTCAAGCATCGTGAATATGTTCCTGGAAGATCGACTCGCAAGGAAGCCTTCCCATGGATTTAGCTTTGGAGCTCTTCATAAAAGTTGTAGTAAATTGAGTTAGCTTTCCAATGGGAGTGGTTTCATGTCATTCGGATCTGAGGTTCGAGAGTTATGGCCATTTTAGTGAACACATATCAACTCTACCGCGAAGGACGATGCATCCGAGAATGAAGGCTCACTGGTGATGGTTTTATCGGCCATATGGCCGATAAACCAGGCCGATAAAATGATCAAATTGTGTTTAAGACTTTTGGCTTGACTTTGGGTCCCTCCACTTTTGTATATAATCAACACTTAGTGGTGGAGTCTCAACAACTCTACAGACACGATTTCTGGGTTTCTTTTTACTGTTTTAAAGTCTTCTTCTTCTCTTTTATCACTTTTGTTCATGAATCTTTGAAGATCTACACCATTTTAGTGAAGATTTCCTTACTTTTCTTCCATCTTATTTTAATTATGTCTTTCATTTGTACGGTTTATATGTGTGATTTAACTATGTGTGAGTAGTTCTTCTAGGATTCTTGGGTAAGGTAGATTAGGGTGATTCTAGGTTTGTTCTTGATGTTTAAGAGCTAGATTACTTGATTTCCTTTCTCATTGAGTGTTCTTATTGCTAGATTAACCTTGACAAAGTTGATTTAGAACTCTAGGGAATTTCATGCCCAGAAGGTGTTCGATGAAATTCTCCAATGAACTCAATGAGTGCTTTTCATATCTTAGCCAACGGAAAATTGATGTCTAAGGTGAATTGTGGTTAATTAGACTTGTGCTTATTGCTTGTTAGTCATAGAATCGCGAACGGAAGTTTATGACGATTGATGACTAAGAAAGGGGTTACTACCATTGACATGGATTAATCTTTAGTAGTGATCTAGGGCCTAAGGAGGCAATTGATTGAATGCTTGAGTGTCTAGAATAGATTGAGAATCACCCGAGTTGATTGCTTTACCCGAGAATTCGTTTGTTTAAATTTGATATTAAACGTGTTTAGCTTTCGTTACTTGTTTATTTCTTTGTTTTTTTGTATGTTTCAATTTGTTCTAATCAAAATCAAAACCGAATCATTGCTTAGATTAGATAGTGTCATGTATTCTTAGTGTGTCGTTCTTATTTCCCTGTGGATTTGATCCCAAAGTGCTGCAATGACATGCCATTAGATTGAGGCATTGTGCACAACGGGTAATTGTGCGGACCGCAAAAAGTCCACTATCAGAAGTGCAGCCCATAACTTTTAGTGTATCTTAGATAATTTAATACCCTAGTTATGGCCTTCTAATGAGTATGACCTGGATTACTCGTGTAGCGACTTAGTACGTTTACTGAGTGCGCTAAATCGGGTCTAGTACAATTGGTCAAGTGCATAAGACTTCCGATGACTCTTGCATACTACACTTGTGACACGGCTTCACCTGAATTCTTTGTCAAATGAAGTTGAGGGTCAAGCGGAGTTTTTGCAGTCCCATTTGAGTAGGTCTTAAACCGCTCTAGGATTTTTTGTAGCGTAATGGTCTTGAGACATAATTATTCCTTTGGAATTTTGAATAATCTTAATCCCTAGAATTACATATGCCAATCCCATGTTTTTCATATCAAACTTTCCACTAAGCATATTCTTCGTTTGTTTGATTATGTCTTTGTTGCTTCCCATGATGAGCATGTCATCAATATATAAACACAATAACACGTATCCATGCGGAGTACTTTTGATGTAGATGCATTTATCACATTCATTAATGTGGAAACCATTTGACATCACAAGTCTACACACTTTCCGTTCTTGTCATGAGATAACAAACCCTCCGGGTTGTTTAATATAAATCTCCTCTTCTAAATCACCATTTAGAAAGGCAGTTATCACATCCATTTGATGGATTTCTAGGTCTTTTAATGTTGCAATTCCGACCAGCATTCGAATTAAAGTTATTCTCGTCACCGGAGAATAGGTATCAAAGAAATTCATGCCTTCTTTTTTTTCTGGAAACCTTGCACCACAAGCCTAGCCTTGTACTTATCGATTGAGCCATCGGTTTTCAACTTTATTTTGAAAATCCATTTACACCCTAGGGCTTTGAACCCTTGTGGTAGATCGGTTATCTCATATGTATTGTTTTGCATAATGGATTCGATCTCACTATTAACGGCTTCCTTCCAAAAAAGAGCGTCTGGTGTAGACATGGCTTCTGTGAAATTTCTCGGTTCATTCTCTAAAAGAAAGACCATTAAGAAATCTTCACCATAAGATTTTTCCTTACGAGCTCTTTTGCTACGTCTAGGTTCATCTTCAACCTCTTCTGCATCATCTAAAAATGTGATAGAAGTACTCGCCTCATTTACAGAGGTAATTGCATCTCTTTCTTCACAAGTTCGTTTCAGATTTTTATCTTTACACGAAAATACGTGCTCAAAGAAAGAAGCATTCCTTGATTCCATGGTTGTATTAACATGTATATCCGGTACGTCTGATTTATGAACCAGAAACCGATAAGCACTACTATTGTGTGCATATCCGATGAAAATACAATACACCGTCTTAGATCCAATTGTGACCTTTTGAGGAGGTGGCACTGCGACTTTTGCCAGGCACCCCCACACTTTCAGGTATTTGTACGAAAGTACAATACCTTTCCAAAGTTCATATGGTGTTTTACCAGTGACTTTGTGCGGTATTTTATTGAAGATATAATTTGTGGTAAGCAACGCTTCCCCCACATGTTCTTGGGTAACCCATATTCCTGCAACATCGCATTAATCATCTCTTTAAGAGTTTGGTTATTTCGTTCCGCAACTCCATTAGATTCAGGTGAATAGGGAGCGGTCGTTTGATGGATAATGCCATGTTCTTTACAGAACGCATCGAATGGTCCATCATATTCGCCTCCTCTATCACCTCGAACTATCTTTATAGTTCTATCGAGTTGATTTTCAACCTCGATTTTATACTCCTTGAATTTTTCCAAGGCTTCATCTTTGCTTCTTAGCAAATAGACATAACAATATTTTGTACTATCATCTATGAAAGTCACAAAATATTTTTTTACCGCCTCGAGTTTGAACAAATTTTAAATCACACAAATCTGTGTGAATTAAACCGAGAGGTTCGGTTATTCTTTCGACACGAGGGGATTGGGTTTTTGTGAGTTTAGCTTGTACGCATACTTCACATTTGTCTTTACTTGATTTGAATTTTGGAATTAGGTTCAAATTAATCAATCTTTGTACAGATTTATAATTCACATGACCTAACCGTTCATGCCAAATATTAAAAACTCAACCAAATAAGCAACTGGATCATTCTTATTGATTGAAACATCTGTTACAACATTTTAGGGTAGGACTGTCATTACATTCATTTTGACCAGTCCTCCCGTAACATATCCCTTGCCCAAGTACACATCATGTTTCTTGAGAACAAGTTTGTCAGACTCGAAAGTAATAGCAAATCTTGCGGTGCTAATAAGCGTCCCGAAAATCAGATTCTTCCGCATGTCTGGCACATGTTTGACATTTTTGAGAGTTATCTCATGTCCGGAGGTCATCTTAAGCTTCACTTGGCCACGACCTTCAATCTTGCGTTAGCAATTGCAGCGCTTCCACTTGTTCCATGATGGGTTTTGAATCCACCATTTCAAAGTCTAGAAATTTCGCAATTGCGAATTTCTTACAGCCTACGTCTTTAGACTTATACTTCTTCTCTAAGGCAAACCAAAGTTCCTTTGAAGTGTTGACCGTACTGTAAACATCGTACAACGGGTCTATCAGGCGACTTAGAATCAAGCCTTTGCACATAGAATCTCTTTGGTGCTATTCTCGGTATTGCTTGTCATTTTGAAAAGAAAAAACAAACACAACCTCTAGTCAATAATGATTTAATTGGAAAAATAATTAAATCACAAGAGTTTTGATACGGAATCAAATCGCAATTTAGAAACCGCTATCAAACTAATTAGAACCGCTAAGGGCGCGTTCTAAATCGAACCTCTGCAGAGCGTTCGTCAAAGCGTTTAAGAAAACGCGTTTGATAATCGTTTTAGAACGAATGCCAAAACGTTTTTAAAACGTTCACAAACCCAATCGCTTCAAAAGTGTTTTAAGTAAAACCGCTTCGACTACACGTTTGAGAGTCGCTAGGTTAGCGTTTGATAACGTTTGAGTGTCACAAGCGGTATAATTATTAATCGCAATTAATAACCTTTGTAAAAATCGCTTAAAAACGTTTAAATAAAACCGCTTCTACTACACGTTTGAGAGTCGCTAGATTAGCGTTTGATAACGTTTGAGTATCACAAGCGGTAGAACATCGTTTTAAAAACGTTTATTTACTCGTGATTAAAATATGTTAGATGTTTATAAAACAGAAACGGATTTCTTTGAGTTAAGATTGTAGGACCAAAAATTCGCACATAAACAAGAAAGCGATTTAATCACGAATATATAAATAAACGTTAAGGAAATATGAGATTAAGAAAACGATGTAACAGAGACGAAACAATGGAGGCGAGATAACTCTCTTTCCTTAACTCAAAGAATCACCCGTAGTGTGACGGTAAAAAGAAGATTCATGAGTCCCAAGATATAACCATTGATCCGTTATCGCAAGCACTCGATAACAGATCTGTCGAACTAAATTCTACAATACTCTCGAATAATAAACTTACTCTAAGCGATGGGGAATTGAAAGAACTTTTCTTTTGTTGTTGTGCTTTCTGTGTGTAATCGGATGCCTTTCTCTCAAGAGAGACCATCGTATATATAGGAGAAAAGAGAATGTTTAATTCCACAACTTGCTTAGCAAGCTTAGCATTGGTCACCAAGTTTAGCTTTGGTCGACAAACTTAGTCATGAGTCCAATGACCCATTTCAATCCACACTTATCCATTTTTTATAATGCCCACAAGTTTTTAAAAAATTGTTCCAACAGTGTGATGGGTCGGGCGAAGATTCCATTGCCTCCTCGGACCAGCCGTAGCAAGATCACTTCTAAGGTCGACCTCGCCGGTTTGAACAGTGATCGAATTCAGTCAACGCGTTGTTCCCTTCGGATGCATTATTCAAAGAATCGGGGGTTCCTACACGACGGCTCGGATTTTCCAAACCCGAATTCACTTATAGTTTTCCAGTTTCTCCCGGTTGGAAATTTGACTTGTAGCAAGTAGCAAGTTAGACACAAATGACGTCGTACTAAATTATTGACATAGACGACCCCACCATAGAAATTTCGTCGAAACCTCTTCTTTTGTTTGACCAAAAGTCAGTATAGATTTATAGTATACTGAACAATCCTTCAATAATTCTCATTTCTTAATTCCGATGATACGCCACGCTTTCTTGATCCCCTTCATTCTCGTTTCCGCCACTGCCGTCGGAGAAGCAGCAACGGCGGCGTATACTCCCACCGATGTCTTTCTCTTCAGCTGCGGCGCTACGTCCGACCACATCGACGACAGTGGCCGGAATTGGACGGCGGAGCAACGGAAAATCCTGCCGTCGAATTTAGTCAACGCGTCTTTCTCTTCGGATGCATCATTCCAAGAATCGGGGGTTCCTCAGGTTCCGTACATGAAAGCTCGGATCTTCCGATCCGATTTCACATACAGTTTTCCAGTGTCTCCGGGCTGGAAATTCCTACGGTTACACTTTTACCCGACCCGTTACAAATCCGGTTTCGACGCCATCAATTCATTCTTCTCCGTCACCGTCAACGGTTTCACTCTCTTGAAGAACTTCAGCGCCGATTTAACGGTAAAAGCTTCCAAATCGAAATACTTAATCAAAGAGTTTATCTTACCGGTGTACCAGAACACTCTGAATCTCACCTTCACGCAGTCGTTAAATTCGTTGGCTTTCGTTAACGGAATCGAGATTGTCTCCATGCCTGATCAATTTTACTCAAAGGGAGGATTTGACGACAGAATAACAAACGTTGGTAGCTCCGTTGACTTCCAGATAGACAACACAACGGCTTTCGAGACCGTTCACCGGTTAAACGTTGGCGGACAAGACAATGTCGGCGACACGGGAATGTTCCGGCGGTGGCTTTCCGATGATGAAATCCTACTCAGTGAGAATTCAGGAATCATAGTGGCGGTACCGGGTGTTAAGATCAACTACACGGAGAAAACTCCGGCGTATGTTGCCCCTGAGGATGTGTACGCCACGAGTCGAGGGATGGGGAATCCTAAGAACCCTAATCTCAATTTGAATTTCAACTTGACATGGCTCTTCGCTGTCGATGCCGGGTTTACCTACCTCGTTAGGCTTCATTTCTGCGAGATTCTACCCGACGTGAACGGAACGGACCAACGTGTCTTCACTATCTTCATCGGGAATCAGACTGCCAAGCTTGACATGGATGTGTTTCGGTTGAGCGGTGGTTCTCGGATTCCGATGTATCTTGACTTCAGTTTATTTGTGGGTTCTGGAAGTTATCTACGACTTGACTTGCATCCTTTGAAGGAAGTTATTCCAAAGTATTACGATGCTATTCTTAATGGTGTAGAGATTCTCAAGCTGAATAACTCTGAGGGTAGTCTCGCTGGACCTAATCCAAATCCTACACCAAGTCCTACACCAAACTCTGTAACGCCGGGTATACGAAAACGCAAAGGCAAGTCACATGTTTTGGTTATAATACTCGCAGTAGTTGGTTCTGCAATTGTGCTAGCGATGTTTGTTGTTGTTGTTGTCATCATGAAGAGGAAGAAGAAGAAGAGAAAGAACGAGTTTAGTGTAAATAACACGAGCAAGACTACTAGCTCGTGGACTCCTCTTCCGCTTCATACCGGGTCCACGCAATCAGCCTCATCTCTCCCGTCGGATCTCTGCCGCAAATTCTCAATCCTCGAAATCAAATCAGCCACAAACGATTTCGAGGAAAAACTAGTCGTTGGAGTAGGCGGGTTCGGTACGGTCTACAAAGGAAGAATCGACGGTGGAACCACGCTTGTGGCAGTTAAACGGTTAGAAATTTCATCGAACCAAGGCGCTAAAGAGTTCGAAACAGAGATCGAGATGCTCTCAATGCTCCGTCATATACATCTCGTTTCTCTCATCGGATATTGCGACGATGAGAACGAGATGGTGCTTGTCTATGAGTATATGCCACACGGCACTCTTAAAGACCATCTTTACAAGAGAAACAAGGTTTTTGATCCTCCATTGTCGTGGAAACGGAGGCTAGAGATCTGCATCGGAGCGGCTCGTGGACTACAGTATCTCCATACGGGCGCAAAGCACATGATCATACATAGAGACATCAAAACAACAAACATACTTCTTGATGAGAACTACGTAGCTAAAGTCTCTGACTTTGGATTATCAAAAGTGGGTCCTACTAGTGCCTCTCAAACGCACGTCTCGACGGTCGTTAAAGGAACGTTTGGTTACTTGGACCCTGAGTACTATCGCCGTCAAGTCTTGACGGATAAATCAGACGTGTACTCGTTTGGAGTTGTTCTGATGGAGGTTCTATGTTGTAGACCGGTCAAACTCCAAACTGTTCCACCAGAAGAAAGAGATTTGATCAGATGGGTGAAGTCAAATTACAAGAAAGGAACCGTTGACCAGATCATTGACGCAGATCTAACGGCTGATATTACTCCGATATCATTGGAGAAGTTCTGTGAGATTGCCTTGAGATGTGTTCAGGATCGTGGAACCGAACGGCCATCGATGAACGACGTCGTTTGGGCGCTTGAATTTGCGCTTCAGCTTCACGAGAGTGGTAAAAAGAGTAATGACGTGGATTCTCTGGATCTGCCACGTGGCGAGGTAGGAACGACGACGGACGGAGAAGATTTGTTTAGTAGGACTTCAGGACACGTGTCGGAATCTACCACGACCAGTGGTGATTCTGCTCCTCTCGCTGGAGATGAAAGGAGTGGTTCAAGTTGGGGAGTATTTTCAGAGATCAAAGACCCCAAAGCACGGTAGGTTTTGATTGTTGGATTTTACAGTCCTTGTTATATGTATTATATTTTATTAAATTAAAGTTTGATATGTCTATTTTGTAATTTTAAACTTTAAATGATTACGATTATGTGTGTGGTCGAGCNTTTTTTTTTTTTTTTTTTTTTTGAAATAGAGGATCAATGGTTTTGAAGACTCCTTCGGCTCTCAGTGAAATAGCTTCAGCCGAAGAAATAGCTTCCGATATACGGAAAAATGTTTCCAAATCTTTCAAGTTAATATCCGTTCGGGTTTTATTTCGGTATTATCCCACGATTTTTTTAGAACATTATCGTTTCATCTCATCACCGTATCTGACGATGGACCGAATTTTGTTTTGTTTTTGTTTCCATGTTAAATGAATACTTACATTTTTAGCCAAAAAAATAGTTAACGAAAAAATCACATAATTATCTTTGTAGAACAAAAATAAACAAGACTAAACTAGCAGTAGTTGTGAGAAGTCAGGTATATAGCATTTCAAGTTGTGTATATACCATCACTTCTTACAGTTGCAAATTTTAATTCGATATAAAATAAAAATAGAAAAGAAAAGAGGAAATCGATGTCGTCTTCCTCCGTCAATGATCTCAAATTTGATCACCACGATTCACTGATTTCAGACTTGAGATTATCCCGATGAGCTTGTAGTTGATGATTAACAGCTTCGATAATCTCCATCATCTTCAATTGACGATAAACCAAATTGAGAAGGAAAAAAAGTTTCGAGAGAAAAAAAAGATCTCGAGAGTCTATTGGTCGAGTTGTCGCTTTTTTCGAAGGTCTCTCGTCGCCGGAGAACTGTCGTCATTAATTCCTTGTCTTAAGAGATCTATTCCTCCGCCGGGATCGTTGCCGGAAGTTGTTGGATTATAATCGCTGATTTTCTAAGTGGTATATTATCTGCCTCTTCCTCTTTATCTCGGATCGTCATTTTCCTCTCTGTTTCTTCTTATTTCTCCGAGAGAAAGAAATTCCAGGGTTGTGCTTTTATAAAACCTGGATCGTGAAAATTAGGGATTTGTGAAATTTAGATGTTTAGGAAGCATTTCTAATGTTTTAGGAAGCTTTTCGAACGTTTTAAGAAACATTTTTAAATATTTAAGAAGCAATTTTACATTTTTAGGAACAATTTCTTGTTAGGGGAGTTATGTTGTAAAAATTATGAAGACTTTCTTGAAAGGTTTATGAATGCTTCCTAAAAGTTTAGGAAGTTCCATTAAATATTTAAGAGGTTTACAAATCTTTTCTAACCATGTAAACGAATAGAGTTATCAAACTTAAAGTACTCAATAAACCCGTGCCTGAGCTTTTCCCAACTTGTTTGCAGAAGCAGTGAAACTAAAACATAAAGCTATACCATATTACATTGACGGTTTTAGGAATGCCTTGCTAAAACTTTAAAAAGTCACCAAGAACTGTAACTAAAATTGCACAAACCAATGAACCAAGATGTTATTTTAGAAACTGATACTTTACAAAAAAAAAAGGGCTTGTGAAGACAACTGTTTTCATATGAGTGTAGCCACCAAAATGTTAGAAATACTCCCTGAATTTTTTTAAAAGCTTCATAAATCGTTAAAAACAATTTTGTTTCATGTTAAAAGCATCATTACTTGTATTCAAACATTACAATTGATAATGACATGAAGCCACGTAACTTTCTTATTAGTGTAAAGTCTATTATTAAAGTTTTTTATGTGTATTATTAAGGTTTCTTAATGATTCAGAAAGACATTCATAATATGTTAGAAATAGTCCCTAAATTTTTTAAAGCTTCCTAAATCGTTAAAAACAATTTTGTTTCATGTACCAACTTACAAAGAAATCTAAACATTAAATCTCATTTGAGAATCAATCAAAACCACAAAGTATACACACAAGGTGTTGAACTGGTTCATAAATATGAACTAACTCATTATAAGAATGGTCTCAACTTGTCTTTCGAGGAAGCTGTTTTACACATTTAGAAAAACTTTCCTAAAACGTATAAATTATAACTTTTGTGTCCATTTATACAACAACTCAAATTTTGCAAGATATGTAATCATTGTATGTTTAGTAAGTTTTTAATGGTCAAATAATTCATCCTAAAATGTGTAATATGAATTTTGTGTCCATTTATACAATAACTTAAATTTAGGAAACCGCCTTACACATTTCAGAAGAGTTTCCTAAAATTTAAAAATGAGAATTTTTGTGTCTGTTTACACATACTCAAATTTGGTCAGATATATATCAACACAGTGTGAAAACTAAAAATTATTTTACGCTTACTTAAATGTTTAGCAAGTTTTTAAATGGTCAAGTAATTCATCCTAAAATGTGTAACCAGAATTTTTGTGTCTATTTATATAAATCAAATTTAGAAAGCCGTCATACACAATTAGAAATTCATTCCTAAAACATATAAATGAGAACTTTTGTGCCTATTTATACAACTTTTGTGCCTATTTATAAAATTTGTATGAATTTTTAGGAAAACTTTACTAAAATTTGTATGAATTTTTCCTAAATATCTAGAAATGTTACCTAAATTTTGGAATTTAGAAAACCTTCTTGAATATTTAGGAAGGATTCTTACAATTTTAGGAATGTCTTCCTAAATCGTATGTTAATTACTACTTGATCAAAAAAAAAATTGGAAATCTTTCTAAATTTTTAGAAAGAGCTTCCTAATTTTTTTTTAATGTTTTAACATAATAAAGGAATCATCTCCTGTTCACTCTCTTGCAACTCTTATGGGTTTGTAATAGGAAAACTAGCTGAAGCATGCCGTGATCTAGAACAAAAATCAGTTACCTCATTAGAGAAGAGAGACTATGCCCACTGTGTCTAAGGGTTAGAGATAGAAAGAGTATGAATAGTTCAATTTGTATTGACTCAACCACATTATGGTATTAAATTGTGACTGCAAGAAATTTTGTACCTGTTCACTCCTTTCTCAACCAAATTTACCAGCAAACCCAAGATGGCAACAAGAAAATCTAACTCCTGATTTGTAAGATGCTTGTCATTCTTCTGATGGGATTCTGTCTTTTCCATCTCACTGAAAAGCGGAGATGAAACTACACTTGCTTTCGAAGCAAGTTAGTTTGCGAGATTTTCGAACAATTTACTGATGATTCCTAGAAAATAATGAGTTGTTTATATTTTAATTTCCAAAGTCTTAGACTTATAGTTTGGTTTATGCTGATATGAAGATGTTTGTGTCGTTATCTATGTTTAGTCTGACCGAATAAAAATGTAGGAATGACTTCTTAAAACATAAGAAGCTTCCTAACAAGTTTGAATAGCTTCCTAAAACTGTGATACAAAGTGTTTTATTTTCGTTTTAATGCTTCTTAAATGTTTATACAATCAAGTCATAATTCATATACATTTTAGGAAAGATTCTTACAAATTTAGGAAAGTTTTCTTGAATATTTAAAATTAATTCTAGAAATAATTCATAACCCATATGTACAACAAATACATCTATTATCACCGTGATCTTCCACATCATTAGTAAAGTAAGGATCTTGAGAAGATGAGAGATACGGGCTATGACATGAGCACGACTACTGGAACTCGTGTTTTGGCCAATGCTTATCCATTTTTTCCCAACAAAACACAGCAAGGAACATACTTGACGTCGTAGTGAAAAAGCTGCATTTCAGACAGACAAGGAGATGAGAATCTTGAGTCTACCAATCAACAAGCTCTGTATTTGTGTTATGCAGCGAGAAAGAGAAAGAACTTTACCTCTGGAAACCATTTCTCATTCTCTACGCATGCTATGGTAATGTTGAGCCAAATCGAATTTCTTTTCTCTACCTATAAAACAATGGAAGACTGCTGAATATCAAGAAAGAAATCGAGAAATGTATATGAGCAACAATCACAAGACAAAGAACAATATAGGAAGCAGCTTTTATTATGATCAATCAATCTCTCATAACAACAAAAAAAACAAAATTTATACATCAATTCTAGCTTTGAGCAGAGGATTATTATTGATTTACCTTTGCGAGGATGAATTCCAAAATCTCTTTTCAATCCCGCAGGACGCAAGAAACGGTATGTACGGGTGCAACTCGATCTGATTCACCACTCTCCTATCACCCAACATTGCCCGAACAAGGTAACCCCCTTTCCTCTTCCATATAAAGATGTGACTGCAGTCTGAACCACTCGTCACATATTCATCATTTGGACCGGAAAAGTTCACTCCTTTAACCGTTTGTGCATTGCTAGGGATTTTGGTGTTTAACATGAAACAAACACAGATGTTATGATCGTTCGGTCATCTGTGAACGGTATGAACTTAGTCTGAAAAACATTTTCATAGTGGCCGGAAGGATACGACAATGTCCTGCTTCTATTCAACGAGTTCCAGAGTATGATTTGTCGATCATCAGAACCCGAAACAAGAATATCTCCAGTGGAAATGAAATCCAAGGCATTAACGCATCCCTCATGCCCAATAAACTTCCCGTAAAGATCGAGTTTCTTCACTAGCCCCTGAAGTAGCAAAAAGCAATACACATCAATCTTAAGAACTTAATTTGAGTCTTCAATATACAAAGTCCTACAAAAACATTCGGCTTTGGATTGGTTCGGATTCTCTCAGCATCCAACAAAACACTGATTAGCAAGATTGTCTGACTTCTCTTTGATGACTCCATCGACAAACTCCGCGACGAGAAAGTTGGAAAGGTGAAAAGAAGAGAAGATTAGAGTGGACTTGAGAGATGATTTCTAAGAAAAAGGAATGCGAGATTGAAGTCTGCGGCGTCGAGGAGATGCGACGAGAATCCTGATTCTCCGGCAACAATTCCAGCAAAAATTCCAATCCGACGATGACGATGAGATTGGCTTTTTTTTTGGTGAGTTATGGTTTATTAAAACATAGGACATTTTAGTCATGCACTTTAATGAATGCTGCTATTTTGGTCCCTTTCCTCCGTGGGTGCTAGAAATGTCACAAAAATATGATTTAGTGGTAGAATTGCCCAATTTTTTATTTCACTCAAAATAAACAAGTATTTATCCGATAATAACAATTACTCTTTATTTCCGGGAAAAAAAAGAAATGTAAATATTCCACATCCCTGAAATCTCTCTCTCTATATATATATATAAGTTCTTTTAAACCCTAACCAACGCAGCAAAATCTTAAATTACTCTTTCTCGATATGGTGAGAAACTTAGAGGAAGAAGCAGACGAAAAGCAAAGATTTGTTCGTGAAGGAAAAAGAATTCAACAAATAATGCCCGAAAACATAGAGTTAATCCTGAAGATCTCTAAAGGATTCACAATCGATGTACCAGATCCTAAGCAACCTTACGAGTACTTTATAGTTATGGTATGGACGGACGCAGAATATCAATACGGAAAACGAGCGGTGAAGTTTTACAAAGGCTTCCATTGGTTCGATACTAAAAAACTTGTGATTCCAATAGATTCTCCTGAAGATCAATATCTTTACATTGAATTTCAAAGAAGATTTTCGTGGAAAGATTCCGGAACATCGAAAGGTACTACTGTGATGGGTCGGGCGAAGATTCCATTGCCTCCTCGGACCAGCCGTAGGGAGATCACTTCTAAGGTCGACCTCGCCGGTTTGAACAGTGATCGATGTGTAGTGTTTAAGGGACACCTAGAAATTTCTATGAAACTTCATAGATATGTGAATGCTGAATGTTTATCTAATTAAGTTGGGTTTTTATTTTTTATTCTTTAATCGTTTTTTATGTAATTTTGTTTCTTCTTATTTTGGTCTTAATTCTTAAGAGTTAATTATAAGTTGTGTTTGATTGCCATTGATTTATATGTGTGTTATCGACTGTCCCATCTATTCATTATATGTATAGGTAGGTGTAGGGATTGTTATGAATCATGGCATCATATGCAGTTTATCTAATTAAGTTTTGCGTACAGTTTGTTTTAGATAATTCTTTGACAGATATTTTAGACTTTCAATTTTTCTTATAGTAATGAGATTGGTATGCTTAACTGAATCTTCTGAGCATGGCTTCAACTGTTCGGATAGTGTGGAACTATTGTTTGGTTCATCATATATTCATATGCAATTTCGTGGGATTAGCATATTCTTTACAAACGCTATTGTGAGATTGGTAAATTACTAAGATAAAGAAAGATTTAGAAGATTATTGATATTTGTCAATATTTTAGTTTAAGAAATTATTTTTGAAATAAATGTATTATTTCCATTTAGTTTAGGAAACTTAGTTGCTTCCATCTCCGTATAAGTTTATGTATCTTCTAACTTAATTCTTATGATTATGAAAATCAATTATTCTTCCAATAAATCAATTATTCTTCCAATAACACATTCATGTTTTTATATATAATATTTAAAGGAAAAATTAAACAACTCCTTTTTATATTTTCCCTCAAGAACAAGGAAACACTCTCCTTTTTATGGCTCTGACTGGTAGCCATATATATATATTTAAATTTTTCCAAACCCTAACACAGCCAAAGTCTTAAATTACTCATTCACGATGATAAACTTAGCGCAAAAAGCAAATAACGAAAAACAGAGACTATTGATTNGATTACTGCTGGTGCTGTTGAGATCCCACTATGAAGTCACTGGTTTCGCTCGCGCCATAAGTTGTAGATCAAAGAATGGACCACTAATCTCCTCAAGCTTCTAGGCTTGTTTGTTGAACTATGAGTAGAAAGCCACATAGAGAGAGACGTCCAAGTGTGAAATCTAAACGATTTGTTCTCCAGTCTTTTAATAGCAAAGTCCCATACCATTCCACTTACATTACATCTGAGGAAAAGGTGGTCCCTTGTTTCCGTGAAAGCATTGCACAAGTAGCATGAGGAAGGGATATTTAGTCCCCAACTAGATAGCCTAGCTCTTGTCGGAAGACGATCGAGATAAGCTGTCCATAAGGTGAAAGCATGAGACGGAGAAGCACCCTTGCACCACACATTTGTAGTCCAATATTTTGGCTCGTCTTTCCATCTTATTTCTTCCCATGTGCTCGCCGTAGAGAAAGAGCTTGAGACTCTGTTTTGGATGTGCCAACGATATCGATCTTCAACCTCGGAGGTCGCTGGGAGATGAGTTGTTGTTAGTTGGACGTGAATCTGCTCAGCTCCAAAAGATCTTGCTGGGCGAATGGTCCATCCGTTTAGGTCACTAGCTTGGGCAACTGTCGCATCCCGATGCACTCCCACAACTGCAGGCCCCATTTCGCCACATATTTTAATGAAGGGTCCCAAAGCTGTCCAATGATCGAACTAGAAACTTGCTTGTTTTCCATTGCCAACTTCACATCTTATGAATGGCTCCGCGTGCTTTCTCAAAGAGAGCAAAGCGTTCCAAGTTGAAGATATATTCTTTTTATCATCATGAGCCTACAAACTTTCATCCTTGAGCCTATTTGATTTAGTCCAAGCAACCCACAAAGAGCTCGAATCTGTAAAGAGAAGCCAAACTAGCCTCATCGCCAAGGTTATGTTCCACAAAGTCAGATTTCTCAATCCTAGTCCACCTTCCCTTTTTGGTCGGCATATCTCTGTCCAAGACACTTTGACTAGACCTTTCTTCAAAATATTTCCAGCCCATAAGAAGCGAGAGCATAAAGATTGGATTTTCTTAATACATCCCTTGGGCAGTAGAAAAGCGGACATCCAAAAATTTAGTGTTCAAAAAAATAACCGATTTAAGGAGCTGTAGTCTTCCCGCAAAAGAAAGAGTCCGAGTTGTCCAAGAGCTGAATTTAGTGCAAATTCTGTCAAGGAGCGGACTGTAGTCTGAGATACGTAACTTCCGGTGCATAAGGGGAAGACCGAGATATCTAATTGGAAGAGACCCATATGAAAAGCCGAAACCTGTCAGATTTAACTCGTCAGGTGATCTTTTCCCTGCTACGAAAAGCTCCGTCTTGGTACAATTCATGGAAAGCCCAGACCAATCTGCAAACTCCGACATGGTAGACCGAATTTCTCTCAAAGATTCGGTTGTACCATCGAAAAATATCATGATGTCATCAGCAAAAGCTAGGTGAGACACATGAGGCTGAGTTGCATTCGGGTGATACCTGATCAGCTCGGAGGAATATTTTATCTCTAGTTGTTGTGAGAAGACTTCCATAACCAAGACAAATAGATAGGGAGAAATTGCATCACCTTGTCTCAAGCCTTTGGTTCCCTTAAAGTACCCTGAGAGCTCCCCATTAATGGCGATTGAGAAGCTTGTGTTTGTCATGCATTCTGTTACCAAGTTGATAAAATGCCTCGGAAAATTCATGGCTTCCATAGTTAGTATGACAAAATCCCATTTTACGGAGTCAAAAGCCTTTCTTAAATCCACCTTAAGCATAGCTCTCGTTGAAGTAGACTTCCAATTGTAACCATGAATCAACTCGGTTGCAAGGAGAACATTCTCCACTAGTAACCTTCCTTTAATGAAAGCCGATTGGTTTGATGATACGAGATCAGGTAACACCTCTTTCAATCTGTTTGCCAAAAGTCTCGAGATGATTTTGTAGAGAGTGTTGCAACAAGAGATTGGTCTGAAATTCGAAACACAAGTAGCATTAGTTATTTTCGGGATCAAGACCAAAGTAGTTGAGTTCCATTGCTTCAATAAGGAGCCCGATTCAAAAAATTCCAGATCCGCATCTATGACATCCTCTCCCATGGTGCTCCAGTTAGCGCAAAAGAATTCAGCGTTAAATCCATCGGGACCTGGAGATTTATTCGTTGGCAAGGAAAACATAGCCTTCTTAACATCTGACCTAGAGAAAGGGGCAGATAGAACCTGGATGTTCTTTGCTGAGCACTTGTTCTTAATCAAAGAAGTCAGCAGAGAGAGAGAAGCCGTTGAGTTAATGGTTGGACTCCCTAGAATTCCTTTGTAGTACCCCACGATATGATTCTGAATTTTATCAGTGCTATCAAGAACCAAACCATCTTCATCAACAATGAAGTGAATGTAGTTTCTAGCGGATCTGGTGATGATTGATCTGTGGAAGAAAGCAGAATTGCGGTCTCCTTCAGCCAGCCATTTGATCCTTGATCTTTGTCTTAGGAAGGATTCTTCTGCCTTAGCCAAAATCATCCATTTTCTGTGAGCCTCTCTTTCGGCCACCGCCACAGATTGAGAGGGGGAAGCAAGAAGACTGCGCTGTAACTGCACCATTGTCTCATGAGCTTCCGAAACTCTCAGCTCCAGGTTTGAGTAGTGATGCCTGCTGAAGTTTCGAATAATTCCTTTTAGCTCTTTGAGCTTGCGTGAGACCGAAAACATTTTTGTTCCAGCAAAATTTAGAGATTTCCAGCAGACTTCAATAAGGATAAGGAATTCCTTGTCATTCAAGAGATTATTCATGAACATGAATGGCTTTTTCCTTCTTGCTTTCATGGAGTCTAAGAAGACACAGCAGAGGCTGTGGTCTGAGATATCCACTTCTCCAAATATTCCAATTGAATTTTGGAAATTTACAAGCCAAATATCGTTCACGAGAATCCGATCCAACTTCTTCGTAATCGGATCAGTCGTGCTCTTATTTGTCCAAGTGTACGTGCTTCCTCTGTAGGATAAATCTTGGACCTTAGCTTTGTGAAGACAGCCCTTAAAGTCTCTCATTTGTCTCGTTGAAACATTATTATCCAAGGCGGAGTGTTCACTTGCATTGAGAATTTGATTGAAGTCTCCTAAGAGAACCCAAGGGAGAGAGCATACAGATGGTTGCGTTGAAAGCAATTCAATTTCTTTCCAAAGCTCCTTTCTACCATCCTCAAGATTAGAAGCATAGACAAAAGATACTACTAATTCTATACAAATTCCTGGCATCTTAGCTTTGCATGTGATCATCTGGCAAGATTTACATATCACGGAGACAATCACGCTAGGGTGCCATAGAATCCAGATTTTGCCGAGATCAGAAAACTCGTAGTTAGAATCAGAAGACCATCCTGGAAAAGATTTACTTATAATCACCTTAGCCTTTTCAGGCTTAACATGAGTCTCGATCAGACTACCAAAGACAGGCTTATTATGCCTTTTCCACTTCTTGAAGCTACTTTGCTTTACTTTGATATTCCAGCAGAAAATATCCATAGAGGGGTTTAGGTTAGAGTTTTAAAGGGCCTCCTGCCCTAGCTCTAAGAGTTGAACGGCGTAGCTGTCTCTTATTGACAACTTCAATGAAAGGATCAAAGTTAGTATTTGGATCATCCGATTCAAAAGGTGCTGAATCTGTATCAGTTCCCGACTCACTCGCTTCAGACAGTGCATGCCTTTCAATCAAATCCAAACCAATGTCAACACACAGAGGGCTACTGTTGACTTCCTTTGTAGTTGAATCATCGATAATTTTTTCCCCTGGTACAACAGGCTGCTTAGAGCTGCACCGAGCTATCTCGGAATCCTCTTCATGCCGAGTAGATTTGGATCCGTCTGTGGTCATCTTTTCTGAGACCTTGACCATCGCACTCTTATATGTAGTTTTGTGTCCTGGAATAGACTCATGATTATCTTGGATAACAATTCCTTTTCCTTTCTGACCTGCAGGAATTTTAGAAGATTCAACCGCCTTCATTTACCTTTTTCAGCAGTCGAATATCTCTGATTGGTGAAAGCCTTTTCTTTTCCGTTTTCATTTCTGGGCCGAGGGCAGTTCCCTGGTGAGTGTTTTACCGAGTTACAGACATTGCACGTCACAGGGGCTGTTGGACATTTGCTGATAGTGTGCCCAACTTTCTTGCAGTGACCGCATAAAGATGGAAGCCAAGGGCTAGATACAGTTACTCGAAACGTTTCGCCTGATTCGAAATGAGCATTTACAGCTTCCGGCAGTGGCTTTCTAGGGTCAATGATCGTGTATACCTTTGCAACTTCAATGTTGGTCATATTGAGAGTTGAGGGGTGGCAATAGACTGGGTGCCCTACGAGGCCCGCGATGTGTTCCAGACCTTCCTCCGAAAAGAACTCAAGAGGAACGTTTCTTAACTCAAGCCATACTAGCACCATAGATAGCTCAGGCTTAGAAGGTTTAACCCCTGGTGACCATTTCGCAACAAACATGGTTTGGTCCTCTATTTGCCAAAGACCTTGATCGAGGATCCTCTGCCTCGCATAAGGACATGGACACGAAACAAGAAAACATATCCATCCATCTTGGAAACCGAAATATCGCGCTTTTGTTTGCTCCATATACCATTGACAATGGCGTGAAGAGCTCCTCTAGACGGCGGTTCCTCATAGAACTGGCCCAGAATGAAGTAATCCCAAGCCTTCTTGTTCTTTTCAATAACACCATTGGGTATGGTGACACACTTTTCACCAGACTCCAGCGTAAAAGGAGAGCCTTTAGGTTTTAGCTTACCTTTTCCTTTGAGAAGATCAGCCCATAAACGAACGCTTTCTTGATTTGGGTTATGATCTTTTAGCACATCACTCTTGTCGGCATAAAAAATTTTCCCTGTTTCCGCGTGGAGAACAGGGGAGGGATCTTTGCTCTGAATCGTGATAGGTGGAGAGGGATCGGATCCTTTCTCACTGCCGGAAACACTAGCCAGTTCCGTACTTGAGCAAGGAAGCGGAAGATGAGCTGAATCGACCCGCATAGCTGGATGCGGAGGATCCGTCTGAGATTTGGGCTTATCCAATTCCGGAGAACCAGCTGAATTGAGATCAGATGCTTTAGACGCCATGGAAGAACCAGCAGATCCAGTGGGGATGCTGCGAGGGGGAGTTTTGGGTTTGTTTTTTCTGCTCATGAGGAGCTGGACGGAGCCGACGCCGAGATCGACGCCGGTAAGGAGAAGGAAAAATTTAAAAAGATCGCCTCAATAATCGCACTTTAATAAAGTATAATCGCACTCTAATAAAGCATCCCGGCTTAGCATATTCTTTACAAACGCTATAAGTTTATTTCCATTTAGTTTAGGAAACTTAGTTGCTTCCATCTCCATATAAGTTTATGTATCTTCTAACTTAATTCTTATGATTATGAAAATCAATTATTCTTCCAATAACACATTCATGTTTTTATATATAATATTTAAAGGAAAAATTAAACAACTCCTTTTTATATTTTCCCTCAAGAACAAGGAAACACTCTCCTTTTTATGGCTCTGATTGGTAGCCATATATTATATATTTAAATTTTTCCAAACCCTAACACAGCCAAAGTCTTAAATTACTCATTCACGATGATAAACTTAGCGGAAGCAGCAAATATTGAAAAACAGAGATTATTGGTTCGTGAAGGGAAAACAAAAATTGAAAGATCCAGAATATCTGTATTATTTTTGAATGATGTTTACAAAAGGAGGCTACTCCTCTATATACAATGATTACTCTAAACTCTAAGTTATACACACAATAAGTTCAATAAGTTCAATCATAATATTACCCAATACCCCTCCTCCCCCTCAAGTTGGAGCATGGAGATCTCGAATGCCCAACTGAAACGATCGACCACCGAGTGCTTTAGTGAAGACATCCGCCAGCTGATTGTGTGTAGAAACATGCTTAGTCTGAACAATTCCACGCTTAATATCATCGCGAATAAAATGACAATTTGTCTCGACATGCTTCGTACGGAGCATGAAACACCGGATTCGCCGCAATATGGAGTGCCGATTTACTATCACAATAGAGATTCATCGCAATCAGATGTGATATACCCATCGTTCCCAATACACTCTTGATCCACTTCAACTCTTTCAACGCAGCAACCACTGCTCGGTACTCTGCTTCCGCGGAAGATAACGACACGACATCCTGTTTCTTCGCTTTCCACGACACAGGAGAATTACCCAAATGCACCAACCATCCACTCAAGGAACGCCTAGTGAGAGGACAACCTGCCCAATCTGAATCTCACCACGCTGTGAGATGAAAATCACTTGTAGAATCCAGAAAAATACCTTGGCTTGGGCACCCTTTCAAGTAATGAACCACCCGTAAAGCAGCCACCCAATGATCTTCTCTCGGCTTATGCATAAATTGTGATAAAATGTGAACACAATAAGCCAAATCGGGGCGAGTAGCTGCAAGATAAATCAATCTCCCAACAAGTCTTCGATACTCTTGCGGATCCGTTAGAAACTTTCTCGTCGACTTAGCAAGTTAATGGTTATGTTCCATCGGAAACTCAACAAGTCTTCCTCCAAGTAGACCCACATCCGCTATAATATCCAAAGTATACTTTCTCTGCGAGATAGAAATCCCCTCAGGATTTCGAGCAACTTCTAGACCAAGAAAATACTTTAGTTTTCCAAGATCCTTCATATGAAAACAGCCACACAAATAATCTTTAAACTCCTGAATGACTTGCGGTGAACTCCTTGGTAGCACAAGATCATCCACATACACCAACATATTTAGTTCCACGTCACCCTTAATCATGGTAAACAAAGAATAATCTCCTACACACTGCACAAAACAATAGTCCAAAAGTGAATTTGCAAGCTTAGCAAACCAACACATTGGCGCCTGTTTCAAACCATACAACGACTTGTGCAATCTACAAACCATTCCTTTTTCAGGTGAAGTGAAACCTGGAGGTAACCGCATGTAAACTTCCTCGTCCAAATCACCATGTAAGATCCCAAATTTTTCCAGCCACAATTTTTAAAAATAGCCGAATCATGGTAATCTTCACCACTGGGGCAAACGTCTCCAAATAATCAATACCTTCTTCTTGTCGATTCCCACATGCCACAAGTCGTGCCTTATATCTCTCAACCGTGCCATCCGCCTTATACTTAATTGTATAAACCCATATACACCCAATTGCATGCTTCCCTTTTGGCAAGGGCACTACTGAAAATGTTCCATTCCTCTCAAGAGCTTTAATCTCTAAGCCCATCGCCTTTCTGTATTTTTCATACTCCATTGCTTCTGAAAAGCTTCGTGGCACAACTTCTTCAGTTATTTTTGCCAAGAACACCCGATGTTGTGGTGAGAATCTGTCACAAGAAACAAAGTTTTCAATGATATAGACGTTCGTCTCAACTGTGTTAAGCATATATTCACGCAAGCAAACAAATGTTTCTTTCTTTCTCATTCCTCGACCTAGCATTTCATGTGATGCAGTTTCTGTCACATTCTCTGTGACATGTTCTATGATTCCAGCGGTGTCAACATCCCTCACTTCCTCAATTTCATGCACTACTGCACACCTGTATCTGTGTGTAACACACCTGCAGACTGTGTCACTTGCACACCTACGAGCTGTGTCACGATTGCGTTTTCTGAGACATCATTTGTGTGTAAAATACCTGCAGACTGTGTCACTTGCACACCTACGGGCTGTGTCACGATTGCTTTTTCTAAGACAACATATGTGTGTAACACGCCTGCAGACTGTGTCATTTGCACACCTACAATATCGATCTCTGCCACATCCTCCTCAGTATGAGAACACTCTTTCTCATCTCCAAATTCCACAGCATCCGCTCGAATTAATCTGGACGGCCCAACATCAGAGACATCCTCGACATGTGTGTCTTTGTAGGGAAATTTATGCTCAACATCAGTTACGTCACATGAGACAAAAAATTCTCGTGTATCCAAATCAAATAAGGTCCAGCCTTTCTTTGCATATGGATACCCTATAAACATACATCTGCTGCCACGACTATCGAATTTGTCTCCATGTCGTTTTTGATTATGTGCATACGCAAGACACCCAAACACCTTAATGCCACTATAATCGGGAACCTTACCAAATATGATTTCGTGAAGACTTTTCCCTTTGTGTATTTCACACGGCGTTATATTCATCAAGTGTGCAGTACCCAACACGCATTCACCCCAAAATTCAATCGGTAAATGTGCTTGAAACATTAAAGCCCGAGCAACATTCAATATGTGACGGTGCTTCCTCTCGACTCTCCCCTTCTGTTGCGGTGTGCCAACACACGATGTTTGATGAACTATCCCCTTCTCAAGAAAATAATTCTTCATTCTCATGAATTTTGTACCATTATCACTTCTCACAACACGAATTACCTTGTCAAATTAACGAGACACAAGTGCCATAAAAATTTCGAGTGTCTTATGGACTTGTGTTTTGTCAGCTAGATGAAATACCCATACACCACGCGAGAAGTCATCTACGATGGTTAAGAAGTAATAAGATCCACATAGACTTGGTGTTCGATATGCCCCTCATAAATCACAATGAATCATCTCAAAGAATTCTTTTCTTTTATTTGTACTCAATGAAAATTCACTACAACACTGTTTTGCTTGAAAACAAATGTCACAATCAGAAATACCATCACTCTTATAATTGACTAACGGCAATCTTTGAATTACCTTCTTAGAAGCATGTCCCATCTGCTTATGCCAAGTTTCCAACGATTCCATCTTTGCTACTTTCTTCACGCTTCGAATTATTTGACTACCTTCAAGAAAATACAATCCTTCTTTCCTTTTACCCATTCCAATTGGAATATCCAAACCAAAATTCTGTAAGAGACATCATGTCTTTGTAAATAACACAATGCAATTCATCTCATCAACCACCTGTGACACAGAGATGAGATTGCATTTAAGCTCCTCAACAAAGAGAACATGTTTCAACATCAACTTCTCTGTCAAAACCACACTTCTTTCACGATCAGCAATCACAGTCTTCCCATTAGACAGCCCAACCAAACAAGGTGCTACTCGATGCACATCAACCAAATCATTCAATGTGCCAGTCATATGATGTGATGCCCCACTATCAACTATCCACTCTTCTATATACTCTTTATTGCTTACAATATTAGCAGATTCTATTTTTGCTTCAAGCATTTGCACAAGCCTTTCCCACTAATCCTTCGTCAGCCCCGTCATGGCTCCTCTATCGCCCTGCAATACTTCTTTGTGTAACACACTATTAGCATGTGCAACCGCAGTTCCTGTCTGCGATGCACCTATTTTTGCTTCAAGCATTCGCAAAACCTTTTCCCACTGATCCTTCGTCAGCGTTCTCGTGGCTTCTCTATCAGCCTGCAATACTTTTTTGTGTGACACACTATTCGCTTGTGCAACCACATAATTCCCATATCTTCAACTATTGTAACCCTGATTTATCTGAGATCTCTGATTATCTTCCCCAACTCCTCTGTTTTCTCTATACTTTTCTAGCCACCAATCGGGATATCCATATATCTTAAAGCATGATCGAACATCATGTCCATACTTCAAACAATAAGAATACACCGTACCTTGATTCATAAATCTAATTGCGTTCCCACTGTTTTCTTCTTCTCGATTTAAATACCTAATCTGTTTTCTTCTACAATCCATAAAATTGACACGATCCACTCATTTAATTACATTCTCTGGGCCGTCCTTCACGAACATAGCGTAAGGCGACACAACGTTGCTTGCTAACGCGTCCGCCCTCTTGCTCTCCACCCTCACAAATCTATCACCATCATATTCAATCACCATCGCTCTGATACCATGAAAGATCCAGAATATATGTATTAATTCTGAATGATGTTTACAAAAGGAGATTACTCTATATACAACAAAAGGAGGTTACTCTATATACAATGATTACTCTAAACCCTAAGTTATACACACAGCCCAATAAGCACGATCATAATATTACCCAATAAAAATCGACCACGTAGAAACAAAGTTAATCGTGTATATCTTTCGAGCAGCCATAATTGGTGACATAACTTTTCTGAAACCTTACAATGGTCCTAACTACTATAGAGTTGTACGGCATACACAAACACCGAAGATCAATACACAACAGGAGCGGTTGAGGTATCAGAAGGAAACTGTTGGATGTTTGATCAAGAACGGGTGATCCATTTAGATTCTCCTGCAGAATATCTTTACATAGAATTGCTTAGAGGGTTTTTGTGCGGAGCTCCTGGAGCGTGGAGAGATCCTGGAACATCCAACGGAACTGTTGTGATAGGTCGTGCAAAAATTAGATTGCCTTGTCGAACCAGTGGCCAGTTCTCTGGTGCGGTTCGTCTCGTCAGTTTGAACAGTGATCGATGTGTCGTTGATTAAGGGAACCCTAGACTTGTCTTTTTTTTTCTTACTTTTCTGATTTTGGTCTAAATTTAAGAATTTTTATATGTTGATTAATAATGAGTTATCATCGATCCCATCTATTGATCATGTGCATGGCACCATAGGTATTAATTAATATATATATAGACTATAGTGATGTTTATGAAGAATAATATGCGGTATATTTAAGTGATTTTTGTATACTGTTGATTTTGATAATCTAAAAGTAATATGACAGAGATTTTAGACTTATCAAAAAACCTATAGAAAAAAAAATCAGATCACATAGAAGATATTGATCTTCAGGAGAATCTAAAGGACTTACTTTTGGAATTATAATTTTCTCTCTTTATCCGAAAAAATCTGTAGAAAAAACCATGGTTTTTGTTCGGATAGTGGAATTACTTTTGGTTCATCATATGCAAATTCATGGGCTTAGCCTCGTTTATCTCAAACACAATTTAGGTGTTTGTGTTGCGTAACAAGTAAAAAAAAACAAAAAACAAAATCCATATTTTTGAAATATATAAAAAAATAGGTTTCAAAAATAATTCTTGTAACTTGTAAGATACGGTTAGTGTTTGTTTCTCGATCAGAAATTTCTTCGAAACATCTCAGTCACGAGTGAACGGTTGACCCATTGACTCACTTCATCACCAATGGCTTGGCTTAAATTATACAATCATCTCTTATATTCTTCACTATCCTCTATTTTGTTTTTTCTTTAACACAAATCCGATGATTTGTTACGTTTTGTTTGTTTTCTCTATTCTCGTTTCCGTCACCGCCGTCGGAGAAGGAGCAACGGCGGTGTACAAGCCCACCGATCTCTTTCTCATCAACTGCGGCGTTTCCTCCGACAACCTTGATAATAATGGCCGGAATTGGACGGCGGAGAATTGGAGAATCCTGTCGTCGAATCCAGTCAACGCGTCGTTCCCTTCGGATGCATTATTCCACGAATCGGGGGTTCCTCAGGTGCCTTACATGACGGCTCGGATTTTCCGATCCGAATTCACTTACAGTTTTCCAGTTTCTCCTGGCGATAAATTCCTCCGGTTATACTTTTACCCGACCCGTTACGAATCCGGTTTCGACGCCGTCACTTCCTTCTTCTCCGTCACCGTCAACGGTTTCACTCTCTTGAAGAACTTCAGCGCCGATTTAACGGTAAAAGCTTCCGACCCGAAATTATATTCCCTAATCAAAGAGTTTATCGTTCCGGTTTACCAGAACACTTTGAATCTCACCTTCGCGCCGTCTCCGAATTCGTTAGCTTTCGTAAACGGCATCGAGATTGTCTCCATGCCTGATCGGTTTTATTCAAAGGGAGGATTTGACGACGTGATGACAACCGTTGGTAGCATCGTCGACTTCCAGATAGATAACACAACGGCTTTCGAGACCGTTCACCGGTTAAACGTCGGCGGACAAGACGTCGGCGACAGGGACATGTTTAGGCGGTGGCTTTCGGATGATGACTTCTTACTCAGTGAAAACTCAGGACTCAAACTGGTGGTATCGGATGCTACGATAAGCTATACGAAGAAAACTCCGGCGTACGTTGCACCTGAAGATGTGTACAAGACGTTTCGCTCGATGGGAAACATCCAGAACCCTAAACTCAATTTGAATTTCAACTTGACATGGCTCTTCGCTGTCGATGCCGGGTTTACCTACCTCGTTAGGCTTCATTTCTGCGAGATTCTACCCGACGTGACAAGACCGGGCCAACGTGTCTTCACTATCTTCATCGGGAATCAGACTGCCAAGCTTGACATGGATGTGTTTCGGTTGAGCGGTGGTTCTCGGATTCCGATGTATCTTGACTTCAGTTTATTTGTGGGTTCCGGAAGTTATCTACGACTTGACTTGCATCCTTTGAAGGAAGTTATTCCAAAGTATTACGATGCTATTCTTAATGGTGTAGAGATTCTCAAGCTGAATAACTCTGAGGGTAGTCTCGCTGGACCTAATCCAAATCCTACACCAAGTCCTACACCAAGTCCTACACCAAGTCCTACACCAAATCCTACACAAAATCCTACACCAAGTCCTACACCAAATCCTACACCAAGTCCTACACCAAATCCTACACCAAGTCCTACACCAAACTCTGTAACGCCGGATATACGAAAAGGCAAAGGCAAAGGCAAGTCACATGTTTTGGTTATAACACTCGCAGTGGTTAGTTCTTCAATTGGGCTGGTGACTTTCATTGTTGTCCTCATGTTGTTGATGCGTCAGATGAAGAGGAAGAAGAATAGGGAGGAAGATAGTGTCATCATGTTCAATGTATTATTGAAACAATACACTTATGCAGAAGTGAAGAGAATTACAAAGTCATTTTCACACACTGTTGGGAAAGGAGGATTTGGAACTGTCTATGGAGGAAACCTCTCTAACGGTCGTAAGGTTGCGGTAAAGGTATTGAAGGATTTGAAGGGAAATGGTGAAGATTTCATCAACGAAGTCACCAGCATGAGCCAAACATCTCATGTAAACATTGTTTCTCTGCTTGGTTTCTGCTACGAAGGGTCCAAAAGAGCGATTATATATGAGTTTTTGGAGAATGGATCCCTGGATCAGTTCATATCTAGAAAGAAGCCATTGACTATGGATGTGACAACGCTATATGGAATCGCGTTAGGCATTGCTCGGGGATTGGAGTACTTGCACTATGGCTGCAAAACAAGAATTGTGCATTTCGACATCAAACCTCAGAATATTCTGTTAGATGGCAATCTTTGTCCTAAAGTCTCGGACTTTGGCCTCGCTAAACTCTGTGAAAAAAGAGAAAGCATTGTGTCATTGATAGACACAAGAGGAACTATAGGTTACATTGCACCTGAGGTGTTCTCAAGAATGTACGGCGGAATCTCCCATAAGTCGGATGTGTATAGCTATGGAATGTTGGTCCTCGAGATGATTGGAGCAAGAAACAAAGAAAAATTTGAAACCACAGCTTCCGACGCTAGTTCAGCTTACTTTCCTGATTGGATCTATAAGGATCTTGATAATGGACAACAAACGTGGATACTTGGAGATGAAATAACCAAAGAGGAAAAAGAGATTGCGAAGAAGATGGTCTTGGTGAGTCTCTGGTGTATTCAACCNTAAGTCATGTTTTAGAAGTTTTTTTTTTGTTTTCAAATAAGTGATGTTCTCACAAATCAATGCAAAATTAAATAGTTTTTAATTATTTTTTACCCTTTGTATTTTGCAGATTGTTTTCTTATTGGTTGAATTGTGTTTAAATATACAATAAATGATATTTTTAGTATAGAAAAAATAAAAATTAAATGAATCATTAATTGGTGTGCAAAAACCTTAAACATCACTTAATATAGAACTAGGGAATATTATTTAGATCAATAATTCAAATTAATATAGTTAAGATTAGACTAAATATGATTAGAGTAAATGATGAGTATTTTAGTCATTTTCTTATTAAAAACATCTATATGGAAATGTAAATTTTAATTAAAATGACCAAACAAATTCATTCAGATGAACAACCAAAAATGGAAACGAATATCATTCAGATGCATTATTTAGATGAATCATTTAAATGAATCATTTAAATGGATCATTTGAATGCAAATATAAGATAAAACTAAAAAAAATGGTCAATTTCATTACCAACTAAATTAAATTAGATTTCATTTGTTGATTTTGTTTTCTCGAGAAAAATATAAATTAATACGTATTCCCAATTTCCCACGAGGAGGAATAACATCGTGGAGGAAAAGAAACAGCACCAAATCGATTTTCCATGGCTAGAAAATAAGATCCTTTTAGACAGAACACTATAATCGAAAAGTTCTCTTCATCGAACCTTAACATTCATTCTTACAGAAACAAGAAAACCCAACAAAAAAAAGGGTTGAGGGTTTTTTATCTTTGAGATGGGCAACAAGAGACTGTTGACTGGTACGACATCAAGCAGAGGTTATGGTAGTGGAAGCTACAGAGATCCTCTGTTACAGAACCAGGTCTGTTTTCCAATTTCCGATTCCATAAATCTTTCTTGTTTCTTACTTTCATGTCGATGATTCATGCTTTTGTAAAAGTTTCATGATCGATGTCCAGAAAGTTTTGCCCTTTGCTCATCCAGATTCTGGAATTTGAGTCAATTTATCAGAAATTTCTTAATTTGTTACTGTTCAATTCGAAGAGTCTGGTTCTTTTTTTTGAAGCAATTGACAAGCGATCACTCGATTGGAACAATTGGATTGTCCTAACAGAAGCTAATGTCCTTCAAAGTTTGATTCTTGAATCTGATTTTGCCATGTTTATGCTTGAAAACTAGAAATGTGTTTCAGTGAAAACCCTGGTTCCAAATAACTAACCGAATTTCTAACTGTTAGTTTTGTTTACTCATTCTTCTTTGACCTCTGCAGGATAAACCGAACGGGAATGGAGAGCAGATAAGCGAGAATGGTCCAAATGATCTCGAGCACGGTGTAGCTGAGGTATTTGTTTGTGCTGTTTTTTGACATAAACTTTTCATATGTAGAAGTGACATTGTCTTATTTGTTTTTTCAGGCAGCAAATGTCGGGTTTGGCAGAGTCTTTTCGTTGGTGAGTGATTCTTGGACAGAAGAAGAAGCGTTTAGCATTCTTATATAAAGATTCGTCAATACTCAAATATTATGCTTGCAGGCAAAGCCCGATGCAGGAAAGCTAGTGATTGGTACCATTGCTTTGTTAATAGCTTCAACAACTAATCTCCTCGTTGTATGTCTCATCTCTGATCTTCGGCTTCCTATTTATTTTACTTAATTTTCTCTTATCATGATTTTAGGACTTCATTTCTGAAGTGGGATATTTCTGATTATATTGTAGAGGGATTCTTATTAGAATTAAGAAGCCGGAATTTTATTTTGTGCAGCCAAAATTTGGTGGAATGATTATCGACATTGTATCCAGAGATGTCAAGACGCCTGAACAGCAATCTGAATCCATTCGCGCTGTTAGAGACGCCGTAGTAATCATTTTGCTTATAGTTGTTATCGGGTAATTACATCTTCAAAATTCTTCCTTTGCCCTCTCTTGATCTGTGGAGTTTTGGTTTTGTCTAACTTATACCCTTTCTATTTTCTGGGTTTCTTTAGATCGATATGCACGGCTTTGCGAGCGTGGCTATTTAATTCTGCCAGCGAAAGAGTTGTAGCTCGATTGAGAAAGGATTTGTTCAAACACCTAATGCATCAGGTAAAGAACTTACTCAACACATTTATCAAGATTCTTATGATTTCCTTTTATCTGTTGCTTTATTCTTCTGGTTAGTCTTTCATACATTGACCATGATTTTTATCTGTAAAGAACTAACTCTACAAGAACTTGATTGACTTTTGTAAGAGAAAGAATTGAAAAAAATTGTTTTTGTTGCTCTCTGCTAACAGGAAATAGCATTTTATGATGTCACTAAAACCGGAGAACTCTTAAGTAGACTATCCGAAGACACCCAAATCATAAAAAACGCTGCTACTACAAATCTTTCTGAAGCTCTTCGTAATGTAACAACCGCATTTATTGGAGTTGGTTTCATGTTTACGTCATCTTGGAAATTAACATGTAAGAAGCTTCTCCTCTCTCTTAGGATTCTGTACTAATATATGGAATAAGCAGACTGACTAATCTTCTTGTTCATCAATCATGCTTTTTCAGTGTTGGCACTAGTAGTAGTTCCGTTAATTTCAGTTTCTGTGAAACAATTCGGGCGATATCTCCGTGAACTTTCACACAAAACTCAAGCAGCAGCTGCTGTTGCTGCATCAATTGCTGAGGTTGTCTTTTTTCCGGTTTCTGATATAGAATTTATCGATGTGTTTTTTCTGTTAGTGTTTTAAACTGGATTGGATCAATGTTTAGGAATCTTTTGGCGCAATCCGAACAGTTAGATCTTTTGCAAAAGAAGGTTATATGGTATCACAATACTCCAAGAAAGTCGATGAGACTCTGAAGCTAGGACTTAAACAAGCTGTGAGTCTTTGTGGAATAAACCATTTCCTAAATTTAATTTTTTTGATGTTTCTCTGAGAGGATATATCTGTTTTTGAATGATTTAGGTACTTGTCGGGCTGTTCTTTGGAGGACTAAACGCAGCTTTCACGTTATCTGTTATTACGGTTGTTAGTTATGGAGCATACTTAACAATAACTGGTTCCATGACCGTTGGAGCACTCACTTCCTTCATTCTTTATAGCCTTACAGGTTTCATTTGCATTCGTATTTCTTCCTTCATTCGATTTAGAGTTTCTGAAAGACTTATTGTGTTAAACTAAGATATTGTTTTGGCAGTTGGTTCATCGGTATCGTCTTTATCGAGTTTATACACAACTGCAATGAAAGCTGCGGGCGCCAGTAGAAGGGTTTTTCAGATCTTGGACCGTGTTTCTAGCATGCCAAATTCAGGGGATAAGTGTCCTGTTGGGTGAGATTTCCTCTCATATACCTAAAATTACTTTTCTATATCATAAGAACACTTTCGGTTTACATCTTGGGAGTATTATGGTTGCAGTAATCCTGATGGAGATGTGGAAATAAATGATGTATGGTTTGCTTATCCTTCTCGCCCTAGTCACATGATACTGAAGGTAACACGAAATATCTGTTACGGTTTAGATCATAATTTTATCAGAAGAAACATATAAAGGTTTAGCATGATGTCTGGTTAGTTTATCCTTCAGCTTATAGACATTTAGCATGATGAAAGTTTGGTAGAACAATAAAGGTTAAAATTTTTTTTTGTAATTTTCTTGACTCCAGCGTTACAAAAATGTCAGAAGAAACATAATGAAACTATACATTTCTGAGGATTATAACCGTATTTGTGAAGCTGTTTCAAGTTTAACCCGAAATATGTGCAGGGAATATCGTTGAGGTTGACACCAGGTTCAAAAGTTGCACTTGTTGGACCAAGTGGTGGAGGAAAAGTAAGTTCAGACCATACAATTTTCGTCTGGGATTTTGGGGTTCATAGAATATAGAACTGAATAGAAATCAGATACTATTCGGTTCGGTTTTAATACGGTTTCAGTTTTGGTTTGGTTTTTTCAAAAAGAAAAGATGTATTCAATATGAAAGATTTGTAAAGAAATTACAGTTTTGATTGGCTTTGGTTACGGAAATATGCAGACGACCATAGCCAATTTGATAGAGAGATTCTATGATCCTGTCAAGGGAAAGATTTTGCTTAATGGAGTTTCTTTGATGGAAATATCCCATCAATACCTTCACAAACAGGTAAATTTCTTTGTTTCTTGAACCATTCATGTCTATACATATTTGGTAGAACCCGAATCTTGAATTTCTTCGGATTCGTTTCAGATCAGCATTGTAAGCCAGGAACCGATTCTTTTCAACTGTTCAGTGGAAGAAAACATTGCATATGGATTTGACGGTGAAGCTAATCTCTCAGATATAGAAAATGCAGCGGTAAGCACCTCCCAAATATCTTTCTTTCTCCATTTTTGTTGTGTTCATTGATGCGTTAGAGGTGTTCAGTGCTGACAAACCGAACTGGTCCGAAAACCGAAACAGAAAACCGAATGCGAATCAATGACCGAATTTATTTTTCCTTTAACCGAAAACTAAACTTAAGTTTCCTTGGAAAATAAGGATATGTTTGTTTAGGAACCTAAACCGAAACCAAAACCTTACCAAAACATTCCATACTAGATTCAGTTTTAGTTGCGCTACAATTTCTCTGAAATCCAAATCAAAACTCGAGTTGAACCCTTATTGGCGCGTGCTGATCGGAAACAAAATGAAATATTGTGGCAGAAAATGGCGAATGCACATGAGTTTATAGAAACATTCCCAGATAAGTATAAAACCGTTGTTGGAGAACGCGGAATACGTCTCTCAGGAGGACAGAAACAAAGGATTGCAATTGCGAGGGCGCTTCTTACAAACCCGAGAGTTTTGCTCCTTGATGAAGCAACAAGTGCACTCGACGCTGAAAGCGAATATCTAGTTCAGGTAATAAAACAGAAATTTGGAATCAAACCTCAAAAGACTAAAATTCAAAAACTTACTCATATCCTGAATATGTATGCAGGATGCGATGGACTCGTTGATGGCGGGAAGAACGGTTCTGGTGATAGCTCATAGGTTATCGACTGTTAAGACTGCAGATTGTGTGGCGGTTATATCAGATGGTCAAGTGGCTGAGAAAGGCACCCATGATGAACTTCTTAGCTTTAATGGAATCTACACTAATCTTGTCAAGAGGCAGCTTCAAAGTTCTTCCTCTGTAACCAACTTGTGAGATGATATTATTCTTCTGACAACAACAACAACAACAAGAAAGAAGAATTCATAGTGTCACGGAAATATCAATCCACTCGCGATTACTTTCGCTCGCACTCGTTTGCTCGAATTTGTATGGATTTAAAAAACGAAATAGCAAAGCATAAAACGAAGAACACAAAGGAATTTGTTCACCTGGTTCAACCTAATCGATGTGATTAGGTTTACATCCTGGCAATATATTGCTTGTAGATGATGATTTTACAGCTCACAAACTATGAGCACTCTCTCGAACCTACAATAAAAGAGACGCTGATATAAAGCATTTATGCTCTTTTGAATCCTCTGTTGCGGCGACTAGAGGATTTGCCTTTACCCCTTAATCAAAACGCAGCAATTCAATCAAAGCATTTAGTGCCTGATATCGCTCTCTCTAGATAACATGGCACAAGTGGTAGGTTTTGGAACATGAGGTATTTACTACTTTAATTATATATGACGCTAAGAGGTTCATATAATCTTAAGAGTCAATATTTATCCAAAAATCTTTAATGATAATGAAGAAAAATAAATTAAAAAGAGATATTACAAAATTTGTAAAAATAAGTAATATATTTCTCGGTTGAAAAGACGATTTTACTTTTACTTGTTATTGGTCAGTGTACTGTACACCGTTGATGCATATAGCACTGTACATGGGTATGACTAAAAAGTCAACGCATGTACATTACTTATTTTTACAGATTTTGCAAAAACATCAACTATGTTTTGATAAAGTGACTATCCATGCAAAAATCTCAATTAAAAAAACGCAAATCAATAATGTCACGGTAAGAGAAGGAAAAAATATAGGGTGTATGATGGTAAAAAAATGAAGTGTCAATAAACTGACATGCAAAAAAATGAACGGATATCTTTTTTGTCCCATCTGTGCTATTATCCATTAGCTGCCAAGAACATGTGAACTATTTGGGGTCTACAAGTATAATTTTGTCATTTCATATAATTTTGTCATTTTATTTGGGTTTTTAACTACTTTTTTTTCTAATTTTCGAGATGTATAGAAATTTGAGTTTTCTTACCACTAAAAATATCTACAGATGACCAAATAAAAATAGTCAAATAATTTCACATCCCAAAGAATTCGATCCTTAACTTAACTCAAAAGGGAAATCCTCAATAAAATAAAAACTATCAACTCACTACCAGTTAATTTTTAGTTATTTATTTGTTTGTTACACCACGTGGGAAAGCAATTCTCTCACGTTTAAAACAAATGTAACTGTTTGGAGAATCCCAACTGTATTGGTGAGCTCACATTAATTTTTTTAAGTTCATGTGATAAATCTCAAAAATGATAGAGTAAACTTTATATACGGAGTGTAAAAAAAATACTAAAACACTACAAAACGATTGTCTATATATAGGGAGTATATCACTACCCCAAATCCAAAATCATTCTCACTCACAGCTCTTCTCCAACCTGAAGGTCTCTCTCTCTCTCTCAATTTGCCTCCTTTTTCTTTTCACGATTCTATACTCACGTTTTTTTTATCGACATTCTCTATGCACAAGAATATGTATACCTTGCTAAAATCCAGAGCTGTTTATGTGGAGTTTGAAATAACAATCTACTATGTTTTTTTGGCTTCTTGATTCAATCTTTCAGGTTTTTGTAAAGTTAAGAGAAGGAAATCATGTCTGAAAAGGTGGGAGCAATGGGTGGTACCAACGGAGATGCATTCGATGATGGTGTTTTTGACGGTGTGAAGAAAATAATTGTCGCAAAAGAGGGAGGTGTTTTTAACTGTATATCATATATCAAGATCGAATACGAAAAGGATGGGAAATTTGTAACCCGTGAACACGGGANTGTCCCATCTGTGTTATTATCCATTCGCCGTCCATCTGTTACAACTCTTCGTATTAGCTGTCAAGGACATGTGAACTATTTGGGGTCTACAAGTATAATTTTGTCATTTCATATAATTTTGTCATTTTATTTGGGTTTTTAACTACTTTTTTTTCTAATTTTCGAGATGTATAGAAATTTGAGTTTTCTTACCACTAAAAATATCTACAGATGACCAAATAAAAATAGTCAAATAATTTCACATCCCAAAGAATTCGATCCTTAACTTAACTCAAAAAGGAAATCCTCAATAAAATAAAAACTATCAACTCACTACCAGTTAATTTTTAGTTATTTATTTGTTTGTTACACCACGTGGGAAAGCAATTCTCTCACGTTTAAAACAAATGTAACTGTTTGGAGAATCCCAACTGTATTGGTGAGCTCACATTAATTTTTTAAAGTTCATGTGATAAATCTCAAAAATGATAGAGAGTAAACTTTATATACGGAGTGTAAAAATACTAAAACACTACAAAACGATTGTCTATATATAGGGAGTATATCACTACCCCAAATCCAAAATCATTCTCACTCACAGCTCTTCTCCAACCTGAAGGTCTCTCTCTCTCTCTCTCAATTTGCCTCCTATTTTTCACGATTCTATATCCACGTTTTTTTATCGACATTCTCTATGCACAAGAATATGTATACCTTGCTAAAATCCGGAGCTGTTTATGTGGAGTTTGAAATAACAATCTACTATGTTTTTTTGGCTTCTTGATTCAATCTTTCAGGTTTTTGTAAAGTTAAGAGAAGGAAATCATGTCTGAAAAGGTGGGAGCAATGGGTGGTACCAATGGAGATGCATTCGATGATGGTGTTTTTGACGGTGTGAAGAAAATAATTGTCGCAAAAGAGGGAGGTGTTTTTAACTGTATATCATATATCAAGATCGAATACGAAAAGGATGGGAAATTTGTAACCCGTGAACACGGGACGATTCGTGGGCAACTACAAGAGGTAATAAAAATATCGTGACTTCCTTATTCTTCAATATCAGTTCTTATCAAACCCTTAAAAGCTAATGATTTGTTTGTTTCTAATGAAATATGAAATCCAGTTTTCGGTGGATTATCCGAATGAATATATCACATCCGTTGGTGGAAGCTATGAGCATGTTAAATACTATGAAACAGTGCTGATCAAATCGCTAATCTTCAAAACCACCTATGGAAGAACATCTCCGGTACTCGGTGGGACAACATCTTCTGGAAACCCAGCTGGAAGAGAATTCATGTTGGAGGGTAAAAATGGAGGAAAGCTTCTTGGATTCCATGGACGCTCGGGTCAAGCTCTTGATTCCATTGGACCTTACTTCTTCTCTGTAGATTCTTCTCTTAAGCACTTTAACCGTCAAGGTGGGAATGGAGGGAATGCTTGGGACGATGGTGCTTACGATGGTGTTAGAAAAATACTCGTTGGACGAGGTAGTAATTTTGTGAGTTATGTTAGGTTTGAGTATGCAAAAGGCGAAGGAATGGTACCACATGCTCATGGGAAGAGACGAGACGTTCCACAAGAGGTATTGTTGATACAAATTCTATGTTTAGTTTAGTGTTTACAGAGATATTCTGAAAGAAAAAAAATATATACATTTGGTTGCAGTTTGTGGTAAATTATCCTCACGAACATATTACATCAGTGGAGGGAACCTTCGATCGCTACATTACATCACTTAGGTTTAAGACATCAGCAGGAAGAACCTCCCCTGTTTTTGGAGCTGTGGTTGGTACGAAATTTGTGTTCGAGGAGAAAGGTTTCAAGCTTGTCGGCTTTTGTGGTCGATCCGGTGATGCTATTGATGCTCTTGGTGCAAATTTTGGCCCTCTCCCACCTCCTCCAGCTCCTTCTACCATAAAGGTGGGACCGATCGGTGGTAGCAAGGGAAACACATTCGACGATGGTGTTTTCGATGGTGTGAAAAAAATAACCGTCGGGAAAGACGTATACAGTATAACTTATGTCAAGATCGAATACGAAAAGGATGGAAATGTCGAAATCCGTGAACACGGGACGAATCGCGGGGAGCTAGAAGAGGTTAAAATATATAAATTTGCCTTTTTTGAATTTTGTTAACATTCAGTTGGTTCACTATTAATTCGTTGTTTCTAATTGGAAATGAAATCCAGTTTTCGGTGGATGATCCGAAAGAATATATCACAGCCGTTGGGGGAAGCTACAATCATATTTACAACTATGATACAACGCTTATCACATCGTTGTACTTCACAACTTTGAGTGGATTTACCTCTCGATTATTCGGTGAGACGCGTGGAGAAGAATTTAGTCTCAAAGGTGAAAATGGAGGAAAGCTTCTTGGATTCCATGGACGTGGTGGTGATGCTATTGATGCCATTGGGGCTTTCTTCGAGACCAGTTCTGGTAGGTCCCAAAAGTTGTCCGAAAAGCTGGGACCGATCGGTGGTAGCAAGGGAAACACATTCGACGATGGTGTTTTTGATGGTGTGAAGAAAGTAATTGTGGGGAAAGACGAATACAGTGTAACTTACATCAAGATGGAATACGAAAATGACGGAAAAATCGACACTCGTGAACACGGGACGGATCGCGGGGAACTAAAAGAGGTGAAAATAAATAAAAGTTCGTGACTTTTGTTAAATTTCAAATTCAATTGCTTCTTACAAACCCTTAAAAGCTAATACTTCGTTTGTTTCTAATGGAAAATGAAATGCAGTTTTCGGTGGACTATCCGAATGAATATATCACGGGCATTGGTGGAAGCTACAATCATATTTTCAACTATGATACAACGCTTATCACATCGCTATTCTTCAAAACCTCCAAGGGATTTACCTCTCCCTTATTCGGTGAGATGGCTGGATCAGAATTCTTGCTCGAAGGTAAAAATGGAGGAAAGCTTCTTGGATTGAATGGACGTGGTGGTGTTGCTATTGATGCCATTGGGGCTCACTTCGAGATCTAAGGTTCCGGTGGACCCCTAGATCATTGAGGTGAGGGAGGTACAAGATCGTTGGCTTGGATTCCATGGAAATGCTGGTGATTTGGTTCATCAGAAATTGGAGTCCATGTCATACTCTTTCGTTTTCTTTCTCTCTTGATTCCGTAAAATAAGGTCCATGCTTTTGGATTTGTCACTCGAAGTATTGAGTAAGCTTTTCAGCTTTTACTATGTTTGTGTGTGTGTGTGTGTGTTTAAGTGTCAATGCTTTAAGCGATCATGTGATGTTCTCTGCCTTGATGGTGTTTTGTCACTTGTGGATTTTAATATATAAAGGATGCTTCTTTTCAATCTCTTTTAAACCTTCCATTATTTCAAACATCAATTTTTGCATTTGGATTCACACGTAAACAACTCAACAAAAAAAAAAATATTTAGAATATTAAATATTTGTAATTTTTCACAAATCGTGTTTTTGTTTTTAACACTTTGTGTGATTAATATTAATATGGAATGAATTACATTATAGAAGGATCATGGCTATAAAATAAAAAGAGAAAACCAACAATCTTTCCGACACCGGCATTTTAATGAAGATGGGCTTTTTGATGACACATTGGCGATACAAGACGGTCTTGTTCTGAATTCAACCAAAATAAATTCCAGCACAACATTCACTAAAGACGAGACTCAAACAATTTTAGCGATAAAAAAGACAACAATTATCATGATGATGATAAATCTCCTTTGTTAAATTTGCCTTTGTCAAATTTGTCCAGCATGAGTTGGCATCGGGAAGTCCACTCTAGGAACCGTTGAACAAACTTGAACTACATAAGACATAGCACAAACCATAGACTGTCACTTCAACGAATTAAACTATTGAACAACTAAACGGTAAACTAAGACTGATCACAAAAAAATTCCAAACAAAAACTATCTCCAATAAGAGGGAAAACTATCTCCAATAAGAGGGAAAACCTCTAAGAGAGTAAAAGAGTCCAAAGCCCAAAAAACAGGAGGCAAAAATCCTCTCAAAAACAGAGGAAAACCAAGACCTCGTGTAACGACCTGGCAGTAAGCGGAGATCAGGTCGAAGATCGAAGAAAAATCAAAGTCAAGTAATCGATGAAGGAAGGTATTTTCTACATGGAGAGACCAAAAGAAACATAATGGTCAAGTCAGAATTTCATTAGCAGCGGATTTGAAGTTCTAGAACAGAAACACCCTTACGGCAAGAGTAGCCGGGGGAAGTATTGAGGGAAAAGTCGAAGTCTTCAGAAGAGCTGAGGGACAGCTCAATTGACAAGGAAAGACCAAAATAAAACGTTTGGTCGAAGCAGAAATCAGATTGACTTAGCAGAAATGAAGTTATCCGAGTAGCACTCAATATAGCCGAGAGAATTCAGTTTTAGCCGAGAAGTAGAATTCTAGCCGAAGAAAAGAAGATTTTAGCCGATACGAAGAATCTCTTGCCGAAGAGAAAAATAGATGTTTGGAGTTCAACCAAAGTACTCCAAATCGCATTTCGACCACTTAGGAAGGAAGAAGGAGTCTTCCTTAGTGAACGACAAGTAAAGAGAGATTATGACTAAGACTCTGGTCGAGACGAAGGGAAGGATTCTCGCCACGAGAAACTCATCGGACGATGAGCACAGATAGTCCGGCAAGGATCGATGGTCGACACACCGGAAAGCGATCAAGCCCAAATCCCAAGACAATGACCGAAAAGTAAGAGTGGGCCAAGTGTCGCGAGGAAGAAAAAAACTTGACCTGAAAGCTAGCGAAACTTTATCCGAAAGTTAAGGAGCTTGGTCGGGAAGCGAAGAAGACTTGCGCGGGATTTAAGGAGCTTGGTCAGTAAGTAACCAACACTTGAACCGCAAGTGAAGGCATGTGTCGTACACATGTTGCCGCGAGAAGAGCCGCCGCCTAGATTATCCAATATGAAGCAAGAAGGAACTTGCATCCCAAGTTATCGAAACCCTATTAAAACCCCTTCACCCCTTAGCTTTCCCTTCACTCACAAAACTCAGAAACTAAAGAATTAGAGAAATAAAGTAGAGAGAGAAAGTGAGAGAAAAACCATAATATTTCCGGCGAAGAGTAAGGCGGAGAAGTTTGACGAACGGTTAGGGGAGATCATAGAGTTAGGAGCAGCAGTAGGCTAGCCGATTCTAGAGTCACATGTTTTGGTAAGTTTTAGTTGTTTGGTGTATGTTGACGAGGTTCTAGCATGTATGAAGGAAAGGTCGAGATACACCTTTTCAAGCCGGTAGTACGCAACTCGAGATGAGTAGTATAAGCCAAACATGCTAAGTGAAGCAATTAGCATGTTCTGGTTTCGACGTGTTTGTTGATTGATTGTTGCATCTAAGGAGTATAAATTGGTAGGGATTTATATGTTCTTAGATTATGGTATATTCGGCACGTTCCAAAGGCCTGAACTTTGTAGAATAAAAATCTACAAAGGGAGGAAGACTCAAGGGCTGTAGGTTAGCTCCCTAGCCGAGTGGTGACAAAAGGAATGAATGTCACACGATTGATACAAAATCACCAATATGACACTGTTTTGCTTTTATTTGTACTAAATGAAAATTCACTACGACACTGTTTTGCTTGAAAACAAATGTCACAATCAGAAATACCATCACTCTTATAATCGACTAATGGCAATCTTCGAATTACCTTCTTATAAGCATGTCGATTCCATCTTTGCTACTTTCTTCATGCTTCGAATTATCTGACTACTTTCAAGAAAATACAATCCTTCTTTCCTTTTACCCATTCCAATTGGAATATCCAAACCAAAATTCTGTAAGAGACAGCATGTCTTTGTAAATAACACAATGCAATTCATCTCATCAACCACCTGTGACACAGAGATGAGATTGCATTTAAGCTCCTCAACAAAGAGAACATGTTTCAACATCAACTTCTCTGTCAAAACCACACTTCTTTCACGATCAACAATCACAGTCTTCCCATTAGACAGCCCAACCAAACAAGGTGCTACTCGATGCACATCAACCAAATCATTCAATGTGCCAGTCATATGATGTGATGCCCCACTATCAACTATCCACTCTTCTGTATACTCTTTATTGCTTACACTATTAGCAGATTCTATTTTTGCTTCAAGCATTTGCACAAGCCTTTCCCACTAATCCTTTGTCAGCCCAGTCATGGCTCCTCTATCGCCCTGCAATACTTCTTTGTGTAACACACTATTAGCATGTGCAACCGCAGTTCCTGTCTGCAATGCACCTATTTTTGCTTCAAGCATTCGCAAAACCTTTTCCCACTGATCCTTCGTCATCGTTCTCTTGGCTTCTCTATCAGCCTGCAATACTTTTTTGATACAAGATAATTCCGCTTGTGCAACCACATAATTCTCATATCTTCAACTATTATAACCCTGATTTTTCTGAGATCTCTGATTATCTTCCCTAACTCCTCTGTTTTCTCTATACTTTTCTAGCCACCAATCGGGATATCCATATATCTTAAAGCATGATCGAACATCATGTCCATACTTCAAACAATAAGAATACACCGTACCTTGATTCGTAAATCTAATTGCGTTCCCACTGTTTTCTTCTTCTCGATTTAAATACATAATCTGTTTTCTTCTACAATCCATAGAATTGACACGATCCACTCATTTAATTACATTCTCTGGGCCGTCCTTCACGAACATAGCGTAAGGCGACACAACGTTGCTTGCTAACGCGTCCGCTCTCTTGCTCTCCACCCTCACAAATCTGTCACCATCATATTCAATCACCATCGCTCTAATACCATGAAAGATCCAGAATATCTGTATTATTTCTGAATGATGTTTACAAAAGGAGGTTACTCTATATACAATGATTACTCTAAACCCTAAGTTATACACACAGCCCAATAAGCCCGATCATAATATTACCCAATAAAAATCGACCACGTAGAAACAAAGTTAATCGTGTATATCTTTCGAGCAGCCATAATTGGTGACATAACTTTTCTGAAACCTTACAATGGTCCTAACTACTATAGAGTTGTGGCATACACAAACACCGAAGATCAATACACAACAGGAGCGGTTGAGGTATCAGAAGGAAACTGTTGGATGTTTGATCAAGAACGGGTGATCCATTTAGATTCTCCTGCAGAATATCTTTACATAGAATTGCTTAGAGGGTTTTTGTGCGGAGCTCCTGGAGCGTGGAGAGATCCTGGAACATCCAACGGAACTGTTGTGATAGGTCGTGCAAAAATTAGATTGCCTTGTCCAACCAGTGGCCAGTTCTCTGGTGCGGTTCGTCTCGTCAGTTTGAACAGTGATCGATGTGTCGTTGATTAAGGGAACCCTAGACTTGTCTTTTTTTTTTACTTTTCTGATTTTGGTCTAAATTTAAGAATTTTTATATAAGTTATGTTGATTAATAATGAGTTATCATCGATCCCATCTATTGATCATGTGCATGGCACCATAGGTATTAATTAATATATATATATATATATAGACTATAGTGATGTTTATGAAGAATAATATGCGGTATATTTAAGTGATTTTTGTATACTGTTGATTTTGATAATCTAAAAGTAATATGACAGAGATTTTAGACTTATCAAAAAACCTATAGAAAAAAAAATCAGATCACATAGAAGATATTGATCTTCAGGAGAATCTAAAGGACTTACTTTTGGAATTATAATTTTCTCTCTTTATCCGAAAAAATCTGTAGAAAAAACCATGGTTTTTGTTCGGATAGTGGAATTACTTTTGGTTCATCATATGCAAATTCATGGGCTTAGCCTCGTTTATCTCAAACACAATTTAGGTGTTTGTGTTGCGTAACAAGTAAAAAAAAACAAAAAACAAAATCCATATTTTTGAAATATATAAAAAAATAGGTTTCAAAAATAATTCTTGTAACTTGTAAGATACGGTTAGTGTTTGTTTCTCGATCAGAAATTTCTTCGAAACATCTCAGTCACGAGTGAACGGTTGACCCATTGACTCACTTCATCACCAATGGCTTGGCTTAAATTATACAATCATCTCTTATCTTCTTCACTATCCTCTATTTTGTTTTCTCTTTAACACAAATCCGATGATCTGTTACGTTTTGTTTGTTTTCTCTATTCTCGTTTCCGTCGCCGACGTCCGAGAAGGAGCAACGGCGGTGTACAAGCCCACCGATCTCTTTCTCATCAACTGCGGCGCTTCCTCCGACAACCTTGACAACAATGGCCGGAATTGGACGGCGGAGAATTGGAAAATCCTGTCGTCGAATCCAGTCAACGCGTCGTTCCCTTTGGATGCATTATTCCACGAATCGGGGGTTCCTCAGGTGCCTTACATGACGGCTCGGATTTTCCGATCCGAATTCACTTACAGTTTTCCAGTTTCTCCCGGCGATAAATTCCTCCGGTTATACTTTTACCTGACCCCTTACGGTTACCCCGTCAATTCCTTCTTATCCGTCACCGTCAACGGTTTCACTCTCTTGAAGAACTTCAGCGCCGATTTAACGGTAAAAGCTTCCAAATCGAAATACTTAATCAAAGAGTTTATCGTTCCGGTTTACCAGAACATTTTGAATCTCACCTTCACGCCGTCTCCGAATTCGTTAGCTTTCGTAAACGGCATCGAGATTGTCTCCATGCCTGATCGGTTTTATTCAAAGGGAGGATTTGACGACGTGATAACAACCGTTTGTAGCACCGTCGACTTCCAGATAGATAACACAACGGCTTTCGAGACCGTTCACCGTTTGAACGTCGGCGGAAAAGACGTTCACCGTTTGAACGTCGGCGGAATGTTCAGGCGGTGGCTTTCCGATGATGATTTCCTACTCGGTGTAGCTACGGGAATCACAGTGGGGGAACCGGATGCGAAGATAAGCTACACGAAGAAAACTCCGGCGTACGTTGCGCCTGAAGATGTGTACAAGACGTTTCGCTCGATGGGGAACATCAAGAACCCTGAACTCAACCTGCATTTTAACTTTACATGGCTATTCAATGTCGATGTCGGGTTTAACTACCTAGTTAGGCTTCATTTCTGTGAGACTCTACCCGAAGTGAACGAAACGGGCCAGCGTGTCTTCTCTATCTTCTTGAGAAATCAGATGGCCAAGCTTGAGATGGATGTGATTCAGTTGAGCGGTGGTTCTCGGATTCCGATGTATCTAGACTTTAGTGTATATGTTGGTTCCGAAAATGGGCCGAGTCCTAATCTACAACTTGACTTGCATCCTTTCGTTGACACGAGGCCAAAGTATCTCGACGCTATTCTGAATGGTGTAGAGATTCTCAAGCTGAATGATTCTGACGGTAATCTCTCTGGACCTAATCCAAATCCTACACCAAGTCCTACACCAAACACTGTAACGCGAAAAGCCAAAGGCAAGTCACATGTTTTGGTTATAACACTCGCAGTTGTTGGTTCTGCAATTGGGCTGGTGACTTTCATTGTTGTCCTCATGTTGTTGATGCGTCAGATGAAGAGGAAGAAGAATAGGAAGGAAAATAGTGTCACGTTCAAGATATTATTGAAACAATACACTTATGCAGAAGTGAAGAGAATTACAAAGTCATTTTCACACACTCTTGGGAAAGGAGGATTTGGAACTGTCTATGGAGGAAACCTCTGTAACGGTCGTAAGGTTGCAGTAAAGGTACTGAAGGATTTGAAGGGAAATAGTGAAGATTTCATCAACGAAGTCTCCAGCATGAGCCAAACATCTCATGTAAACATTGTTTCTCTGCTTGGTTTCTGCTATGAAGGGTCCAAAAGAGCAATTATATATGAGTTTCTGGAGAATGGATCCCTGGATCAGTTCATATCTAGAAAGAAGCCATTGACTATGGATGTGACAACGCTATATGGAATCGCGCTAGGCATTGCTCGTGGATTGGAGTACTTGCATTATGGATGCAAAACAAGAATTGTGCATTTCGACATCAAACCTCAGAACATTCTGTTAGATGGCAATCTTTGTGCTAAAGTCTCAGACTTTGGCCTCGCTAAACTCTGTGAAAATAGAGAAAGCATTGTGTCATTGATAGACACAAGAGGAACTATAGGTTACATTGCACCTGAGGTGTTCTCAAGAATGTACGGCGGAATCTCTCATAAGTCGGATGTGTATAGCTATGGAATGTTGGTCCTCGAGATGATCGGAGCAAGAAACAAAGAAATATTTGAAACCACAACTTCCGATGCTAGTTCAACTTACTTTCCTGATTGGATCTATAAGGATCTTGAAAATGGACAACAAACGTGGATACTCGGAGATGAAATAACCAAAGAGGAAAAAGAGATTGCGAAGAAGATGGTCTTGGTGAGTCTCTGGTGTATTCAACCTTGCCCATTAGATCGTCCATCGATGAACAGAGTCGTTGAGATGATAGAGGGAAATTTGGATGCTCTTGAAATCCCACCTAAGCCTTCTATGCATATTTCCACAAGGTTTATTCCTGAATCTTCTTCACTCCCTTCACTTTCTGATGGCGAGGAAGCTGGAGAAAATTGATTCTATGGAATATTTAGCACCAAAGGGTGTTTTATTTTTGATGATTCAAAAGAAAGAATTCTAAAAGATAAGAAGCATTTTAAAATAGGATAGTGATCAAATATTTTCTATAGAATCTGATATATGTGTACTAGATTCTAAACTCGTGCGTCCACACGGGAATATGTTTTTTTTGTTTATCAAATTTTGTAATATAATTTGTGTTTATTTTTGTGTTTAGATTTAATTTTTTGTATATTTATTTTTTGTCATATGAGACACAAAATTATTTTGGTGTTTAGATA